>JABUQX010035462.1:12500-20463 GCA_015478945.1 Trachelipus rathkii
ATGAAACACTAATTTTATGGTTCATTTGATATCACATTCCTATCTTTCTTAAATTCTACTTTTAATGCTTTGAGTCGAAAGTAAAGTCATTGCTAGTCGATGTTCTGTAATTTTAGAGTTCTCATAAAATTCCATAGTTCAATATTTGTTCACGATTGTTTATTTAAATCTGTTTTTACCACAATACAAAAAAGGGCATAAAAAATAAATTGTTCTTTTCTTTGCTTTTTCCTGAGCTTTGCTAAACAAGCTTTGTCCCTTTTTTTATCTGTTCTACCTTTTCTCTCTATTTTTTAAAATTTTATTGATTGTTTCATTAATTGCAGTAGAAAATTTACGAACAATTTAAATCCTCTATTTTAACACTCTCTGTTAAAAGCTTATTTTCACAAAAGTTAAATTGGTAAAATGATATATATCAAAATTAGTTTTTTAATAGATGCGGATTTGTACATCTCTTGCAGGCTTTATGAAGACATCAACATAAACAATTGAATTAGATTTTACCTCTACAGATTTTAAGCAAATTGATAGCCAAATAAAATATTACTTACAGATGTTTAAAACTTAGATATATGATATATGATGTATAAACAGCATTGATTCAAATCATCATAAACTTTTATTTCTTTTAACTTTTCAATTTCAGAAATTTCTGAGTAAGCTGTAAAGCATGATTAAATTATATTTATTTTAGATATAATTTTAATACTTTTTTCTATTTTTATTTTGGAAAAAAAATCATAACTAAATCATATTTTAAGTTGTAAACTAGAATTTAAAGGAAAATAGAAGCAAACCATTATTGATTATTATGGGGATTGATTCCGATTCCGATTCTGATTTTGATTTTGATATTCGACACATACCTGGCAGACACCAAAATCACACACACCACACATATATATAATGAGTATATATATAGAGCATATATAAGAGAGAAGTAAGAGGCATATAGCATATATATATATATATATATATATATATATATATATATATATATATATATATATATATATATATATTAGGTTCTATTATCCCCAGGGTGTGGGTAACATTCATAGCATACACCAGAGCAGAATTTTATAGAAAATCATGACTCAAATGTGAAGAATTTCGGCATTCACATTCTCTTTTATGCCATTATGTGATAAGATGCCCCAGTCATAAAAATCCTCAAAAGAGTGAGACTTCGACTGACACTCACTGTGGTATCTCGTAAAGGCAGGGTTGACATTCAAAAATTAACGCAAAAAAACAAAAAAGCCCGCCAAATAAAACTCAAAAAAGCCCAGCTTCAAGTGTTTTTTTCTTTTAAAATTTAACTATTTTCAACAATTTGAAATATTTTTAAAAATTACTAGTATGCAATAATAACAACTAAAATATGTTTCTTTATTAGTGAGCCTAGTTGCATGTTATTCAAGATTTTCACTGATATACCTTTTAAATATTTGTAATAAATGGGAATGAAATAACTAAATTTTTAAAATTTATAAAAAAGTACAAATGAATGTATCTTTAAATTTTATTGACTAAAATATAATAAATACATTCCATTATTAAAATTACTAAAAAAATTTATCAGTAAATAAAAATTTTAATTTATTTCCTCTTTGGGTATAAATTTACTAGAATATATTATAAATTTCCATTATTTTATAAATTTATATATTATGCAATAAAGTGTACAACTAATTTGTAACATTGGATTGAATTAAGTCTTTGAAAATATCACCTTTTCTAATTTTATTTCACTTTGGTAACTATGTGTCATTCTAACCTGTCTTAGATATTTAAATATTACAAGTTTTTGAGCATTTTCTGACTCAAGTCTATTTCGAACTTTGGACCAAACAAAACCAAAAGTAGAGAAAATTCTTTCAATTGATACAGAACTGACAGGGCATGAATGTATGGGTGCCAGTAACAAACTTGGCATAGTAGTGGATTGTTTGTAAAATGAAAGAAAGATCATTAATGAATAGTTGAAAAAGACTCGAGATTGGAGAGATCATTAAGAAATACCACTCTATTCATGAATTTGAGTAATAATCTCTATCTTTTTACAAAGGATGCTTTAGGACTATCGGAAAGGAAATATGAGTAGAGGATAGATTTTGAAAGAGAGAGGTTTAAAAACAAAGTATTGTGGCTTTCTCAAGAGAGGACTTTTCAATGTGTCAACCGAATCAGCAAAGGATAAACTGGAATAGACAATTGCAGAAAACAAATGGAAAGAAAATTTCCAGCATGGCTCTCCTTAAGAAAGTCGTAGTGCTATTGTAAATAGAACTACAACATTCAAGATGTTTCTAGATTGAGTAGTAATGCAGTAAGGAAGATATATTCAAAACTTTTCAAAAAACAGAGTTGGAGGAGATAGAGCGATAGTTAGAGGGTTGAGAGGTGCTCTCTCTCTCTCTCTCTCTCTCTCTCTCTCTCTCTCTCTCTCTCTCTCTCTCTCTCTCTCTCTCTCTCTCTCTCTCTCTCTCTCTCTCTCTCTCTCTCTCTCTCTTTTTTTCTATCTCTCTTTGACACAGACTGAATGAGTCCTCACATCCAACAACAAGTAATGGTTAAAGTTCAAGGGCATTGTCAAAAATATTTACAAGGAAAAGGTGTATATTTGGAATCGCAGGATTTTAAAACAAGAATGATAGGTTACCATTCATCTTCTTCGAGCTAATCTCAGAGAAAGAAGAAATAACATCTTTAGAAGAAACTAACCAATTTAGGTTTAAGCATGTTTGAGTAAAGTGGAAAAAGAGGAGTAGCTAAGGGATCGTCTTTTGCTGAATTAAAGGTAAAGGTATGAGTGAAGAATTTAGTTATCAAGAATAAGTTGGTTGAAAAGAAGAAAAATAAAAATAAAAAAATACATAAAAATTACAATTTGTAGCAGTATTGTACTGTTTAAGGAATATTTATTAACAAAATTAAAATAAAATTAAAATAAAATTAAAATAAATGAAGTTTAACTGAGGATTGGTCGGAGTTAAGCTCCGGCTTTAAGCTACTGATATAAATTTAGTATAAATAGAGATCATAGATAATATATTTTTCACTTTGTCTTTGGCTTCTGACTTCGAAGGTTAGTAAAACTAGATTATAAATTGTAATTTTTAATTCTTTTTTTAATTTTTTTAATTTTTTAATTTAATTTTTAATTTTTGGTTTTTTATTTTTATTTTTATTGTAATTTTTGATAGTGCTGACGATGTGCCCAGAAGAGCACGAAACGCAATATAAAACAATGACATTGTGTTGCATAATACACAATTTTTTTCTTATTGCTGAGGTTCCCTAAGAACAAGTCAATTGCTGAAATATTAAGATCAAGATATGGCGAAGACGTACTTCACCACTATAGGAAATTAGAAACTATCTCTAAGAAGGATGCTAAAGCCAAGGCGGATCTTTCTTTTTTGTTGGTCTGTAAGTCTTATAATTATATTCCTAAGTTTATGCGCTTCAAGTTGTTTAGATCTGACTTACAGAATTCTTCACTTTATCGAAAATGGATGTCTAAATTGCTTATCACTGAAATTCAATACAAGCAGAGGCTGGGTCGAGATCTTGAAGTACAACTGGATGCTTGTCGTGTGAACTTGAAGTCAGGAAAGTCGTTTCTTGATTATAAGTATCTCATTGGTTTGATCACTAAACGTGTGAGTATTTTTAAGACCACTATCCTTTATAGACAGAATTCTAAACTGGAGAAATTAGGTTTTACAAGTAATTTGAATATTGATCGAAGTTTTGTAATATTTAACTATAGTTCTAAAGTTCTTACCATTGCTGAGACTAGGATTTTGTCACTTGGTCTTGACTTTAATTTACCTCTTTTTAAACTTGATTTTTAAAAGTGTTTTTAAAATTTGAAAAACTTATTGGCCAACTTAGAATGTTTCAGGGTATTCACGGTGATGACTGGAGAGGTGATGTTTGTCATCTGATTAAGAGATTTTATTATTCTTTTAACCCTAAAAATATTTTTCCCCTGTTTTAAATTACAATGACCTTAAGACACTAAAGGACCTAAAGAAGGATACATCGATTGTTGTAAGTCGCCCAGATAAGGGGAGAAGGGTGGTGTTGCTGGATAAAGAAGACTATATCTCTAAAATTAACGAAATCCTAACTGACGGTACAAAATTTAAGCGCCTAACAGGTAACACCTTTAAACATCTACTAAGAATAGAAGACAAAATTAATAACTTTATTAGATCACTTGGGAATACTAATTTAGACCATAATAAACTATATGTTTCAGGAAGCCAACCCGGACTACTTTATGGGTTACCTAAAACCCATAAAACTAATGTTTCCTTACGTCCTATCCTCTCTACTTTAGATACCCCAGCTTACAATCCTCAAAATTTTTCTTACCCATTATTGAACCTATCACTTGAAATCAATATACTCTGAAGGATTCTTTTGAATTTGTAGATTTCATTTCTTCCCTTACTTTCACACAGTCCTATTTGGTGAGTTTTGACATTCAGTCCCTCTTTATAAATGTCCCATTAAAAGAAACATGTAACATGATAATAGATTCTCTTTTTCAAAGTTGTGAGAGGATAAAGGGCCTTACGAAGAAACAGTTTACTAGATTAATTGATATTGCTACCTCAGATACCATATGCTTATTTAATGATGTTCTCTACCAACAGATTGATGGTGTCGCAATGGGCTGCCCTCTGGGCCCCTCCCTTGCTAACTCTTTTTGAGTTTACTCGAAAGAACATGGCTTGATACCTGTCCTTTGGACTTCAAACCACTAATATACAGACGATATGTTGATGACTGCTTCTTGATTTTCAATACTAGAAAACAGGCCGCATTATTTTTGAATTTTCTTAATGAACAACATAGGTGTATAAAATTTACCATGGAGGGTGAGCATGATGACATCTTGCCTTTTTTGGATGTGGGTGTTACTAGACGGAATGGATCCTTTTTTACCAATATTTATCGTAAGCCTACCTCAACCTTAATGAGCACTCATTTTTTTGGATTTATGCAGAATAAGTTTAAGCTATCAGGTCTCTCAAGCAGAATTTATCGAACAATTAGAATTTGCTCATCTTAGGTATCCTTTCACGATGAGATACAATACTTTAGTTAGTTAGTTAGTTAATTTCAATTGTTTTCCAATGGATTTGTTTGATAATATTCTTTTTAATTTTTTAGAAAATCACTTTAGACCTAGCATCCCTGTCTCTGACGTTCCTAAACAGAAAATCTTTTTAAAAATTCCATATACTGGACGGTATGCAGATTCCCTGATAAAGTCTCTAAATTCAGTTTTAATGAAACACTTTCCATTTGCCTCATTTATTTTTGTTATAACTAATAATTTTAAACTGGGTAACTTTTTTAGATGCAAAGACCGGATTCCTCTTGGTTTACGCTCTTCTGTGGTATACTTGTACAAGTGTGCATGCTGTAATGCTTGCTATGTAGACCAAACTGGCCTGCAACTTCAGATCAGAATTGCAAAACACAGGGCAGTCTCTTATCGTACTGAGTTGCCGCTCTCAACACCTGAGTTCTCATCAATTCGTGGACATGCTCATGAAAAGGACCATCGTATCGCCTCTACCAGCTTTTCGATTCTCGCCTTGGTCTCTGATGTGAATGATAGAAAAATCATGGAAAGTCTTTATAATATATTTTTCACTTTGTCTTTGGCTTCTGACTTCGAAGGATAGTAAAACTAGGTTATAATTTGTAATTTTTAATTTTTTTTAATTCTTAATTCTTTTAATTTAATTTTTTTAATTTTTGTTTTTTACTTTTTATTTTTATTGTACTTTTGATAGTGCTGATGATGTGCCATGCACGAAACGTTCAAATAAAACAATGACATTGTCGTGGTGTTTAGTCTTCCTTTTCTATATTAAGTTGAGGTTCCCTAAGAACAAGTCAATTGCTGAAATATATATATATATATATATATATATATATATATATATATATATATATATATATATATATATATATATATATATATATATATATATATATATATATATATATATATATATATTTATTTTTTAGTTCAGTACATTTTGGTTGGTATAAGTATGGCATAGTACTTAGACGGAAATGGTATATAAGGGTATGGGTATAAAATGGAGGAAATCTTGTATAAGGAGAGAGACACACAACACATTCACATTATTACATATATATGATCGACTGATCACTTCATCATCACATACCCTCCCTGCGACCAGGCGAGTAACATGCACCGGAGACAGAAAGTAGTAAAATATGAAGAAGGTCGAAAAGAAAGCTCAACCATACCGCCCCTTTAAACCTTTTTGTGAGAACTTGTCGCGGACAGAAAATCCACCCTAGAGCTTCACGGGACCGCGACGGACCCTCACTATGGCATCTCGTCAATGGGTCACAACCATACGGTGAGCTACAACCATCCCCCCCACAAAACCCAGCTATTCCACTCTTTTTATACACCTTTCTTCTTGGCTCTGCCAAACTAACATTTCTCTCCTCCAGGCGCTCCTTTACTGACTCAATCCACTTTTTCTTCGATCTCCCAGCCGGTCGATTCCCAACACACTCACCACTATACATCTCTTTAACCAGCTGACTATTTTCCATCTTTTCCACATTATCAAACTATCTCAACGTACTTTCATTTATTTTCTCGTTTACCCCTTTCTTCACACCACACAACTTCCTAATACGTTCATTCCTATTTTATCAACTCTTCTCACACCTAAAACACCTTATCCATCTGAACACATTGTACTTTAGTCAATACCTCTATTCCAGACCATAGTCTCATTACTATACATTAATACAGGTAACAACATACCATCATGTAAGACCCTAGCGCGCTCAAGACTTAGTCCCTTTACATGCACCAACGATTTAATTGCACCAGTCACTTTCCTGCCATTTACAACTTACCTACTACAGTCCGCATCATCCATTCCCTTTTCATCCAACATTTATCTTTAACCCTCGGACGTACGGATCCATTTTGCATACGCGCACGTACGGTGTGGGCAAAATCTGCCCACACTATATTTTATGGTGAATTTCTTAAATTTGACAACTAATTTCATATAGATAATGTGTATTGGACCTTTTGCAGTTGATCTAGCCAGTTTTTGTTACTTAATGTTGATTATTTAATTACTATTTGAAAAATGGGTGTTTTTTTCTTGTGTTATTTCCAATGACAATCATAAGATTGGCTGTAACAAAAAAACTATACAACGAAATCTCTTCAAATTTGATAGATATATTCCTAGATTAGTGCTAAAAACAATAATTTAGCTACTTATGTTTATTATTTATTATTATTTAAAAAATTATATGGGTCGCTGCTGTTGGGCAAATTTTGCCCACATTCTAGTATATCCCGAATAACTTCATTTGTTTTACATTTTTTACCCAAATTTAAGAGGTCTTTTTCAACATCTTTCTGAGGAACACCTAGAAGGAAAAAAAATTGAACCAAAAACATTTTGAAATTTCTGTGGCAAATTTGCCCACACCGTACGCGCACGTGTATTTAAACTCATACACTTTTTTCTAGCTGTTCACCATCTAACATAACTTCACTGAGGACTGTCCTCACTAATAACCATAACCTTACTCTTATCTATCTTTACTTCTTCAAACCCATCCTTACACCCATACCAAATCTCCACCAATCCTTCTGAAACTCTCTTCAGATTCCGCCACACAAAACCAAATCATCCGCATTGCCCGGTAGGAACCCTCCACTCTTTTCTATTCTCCATCATTCTAACACCATCCCCTGCCACCCCACCTCTAATTCTATAAACTTATCCATATACAAATTCAATAACTAAGAGACGTAACACGTCCCTGCCTCTAATGGTATATATAAATTACTATTTTGATGAGGAGCTTTTTTTAAAGTAAAGTTTTGAGGGGCCTGAATGGGGTGGCATAA
>JABUQX010035463.1:5000-35325 GCA_015478945.1 Trachelipus rathkii
ATTATTTTTGTGCTTAAGTGGAGAGTTGTGATTCTGATGAGTGACTTGTGGCACAGAGCTATGGTGGATTTTGTCTGTGTGAGTACTACAATACTAATGGTTAAATTTAAGTTTAAGAAGGTTAAGGTATAGCATGTGTGGTTGCTGCATATGGTCCATCTGAGGGTGATGTTGAGGAGAATGAGAGTTTCTGAGATAATCTGAATGATGTTTTGGACAGGGTGAATGAGGGCTTCAGAATAATTGTGCTGGGAGACCTGAATGGTTGGATAAGTGATTGAAAGAGGAATGCTAAAACAGTGCCTTTTGGGTTGCAGGAGAAAATGAGAATGGCAGAAAGGGAATTGATTTCTGTGAGGAGAGTGATAGTTACATGAGTAAGCAATACATTTTTTGAACAAGATTACCCATAAGTATACAAGAGTTGTGTCAAAGTGAAGAGTATGATTGATTTTGTGTTGGTGAAGGACATGTGATGGATATTAAATCAGTGAGGGGCTGGGGGTGGGAAGATCAGATCATGTTGTTGTTTAATGTAAAATTAAGTTATTGGGGGGGAGGCGGATGAAGGAAGGAAGTGGTGGGGAGAATTATTAGTGAAGTTGAATGATAGGGTTAAAAGGGAAAACATGTGAGAGCACTTGCAACTTGCAAATAAGTTAGTTAAATGTGAACAAGATGAATCTGAGCAAATTTGAACGCAAATGAAGGGAGAAATTGTTAGCAGTGTAAGAGAAGTATGTGGGTGTGATAAAGTAGGAAGTAAGAATGTGAATGCTCGAATAAAAAATAAATAAATAAAAGGCGCAGTTGTGGTAAAAGTCAATTATGAGGTTTTTAGAGAAAGGTGTACGGAAATACATCAGGAGGAAATGAGGAAGGATAAAAGTTGAGTTGCATGCAAAGGAAAAAAAAATAGAAGTATTTAAATGAACAGTTTGGAAGGAGGATAAATGGAGACTTACAAGAGAATAAGAAGCTGTTCTGGAAGGAAAAGGAAAAGGTTAAGAAGAGAGTTAGGGGAATCTTCATAAAATAATGAACAGGGATGGATCTTTCATAACTGATGAGATGGATGTGAGGAAAGTGTGGAGGAAACACTTTGAAAATTTGCATAACATTGACAGTGGTGATGAAGAGGGGATTGTGAATGTTATCGGGTTTGATGGTGTAAGAAGTAGGTATTTTGGGGATGAGGTAATTAGTAGAAAGGAGGTAATAGGTAGAGTGAGAAAGTTGAAGAATGGTAAATCAGGAGGTAAAGATGGAATTACTAATGAAATGATCAAGAATGTAGGTTAGACTGTCATTGACTGGATATGGATGTTGTGTAACAAACCATTTTTGGAGGATGTAGTTGCAAAGGACTGTGGGAGAGCAGTGATAGTATCCTTGTATAAGGGTAAGGGTTATAAGAGGAACCATATAGGAGAATTAGTTTATAGCAGGGATGGCACTAAAAAAATCAACTGATTTTTTCACTTGATTTTTTTATAAATAAATCATGATTTTTTTGATTTTTTATTATTTTTTATTTTTTTTGTATATTTAAGGGATTTAACTTCAATAGAAATAAAAAATTAAAATAAAACTATATATTATGAAGTTTTTAATATATATTGTTTTTCAATTTTCAACAAACTATTGGCATTGTAACCCGTAAGTCTGTAACATTCTTTAGTGTTGATGTTTCATTGTTTCCATTGTAAGATTTTGAACCCAGAGCTAGGGCCTAGTGTTAAAAATTGAAAATTAATGCCAGATGCAGACTAATTATATATATTGGTTTTGTATAATGTCGTATAATAGATATGTTAGGCCAGTATTTGAATATTGTCTACAATTTTAGCACCCTTATTAGAAAGACATAGATATGCTGGAGAGGGCGCAACGTAAAGCAACGAGGAGTTAGATTTTTGGCTTTGAGGATAAGAATAGGCGTGAAGTTGTCTAGATAGGCCCATGCGGCTTCTTAAGTATTATTCTTATTTATTATTTATTATGGGTTGACTAGGACATTCTAGAGGGGCCAATGCGGCTTCTTAATTATTAATTTTTATTGGTTGACTGGGAAAGTCTAAAAAGGACCATGCTGCTTCTTAAGTATTATTCTTATTTATTATGAGTTGACTGGGACATTCTAGAGGGGTCAATGCGGCTTCTTAATTATTATTTTTAATTATTAATTATTACGGTTGACTGGGACAGTCTAGATAGGCTAATGCTTATTCCTATTTATTATTTGATATTTATTATGGAGTTGACTGGGACATTCTAGGGGGATGGATATTAATTATTAATTTTTATTGGTTGACTGGGACAGTCTAAAAAGGACTATGCGGCTTCTTAAGTATTATTCTTATTTATTATGAGTTGACTGGGACATTCTAGAGGTGTCAATGCGGTTTCTTAATTATTATTTTTAATTATTAATTATATATATATATATATATATATATATATATATATATATATATATATATATATATATATATATATATATATATATATATATATTTATACACATAAACTCTCAATAAATGTCTATATTTATGGATATATATATATATATATAACTGCTCTTCTTCTCTCTCCTCTATATATATATAGATTGTTGGTTGACTGGGACAGTCTAGATAGGCTTATGCTGCTTCTTGAGTATTATTCTTATTTATTATTTATTATGGGTTGAGTGGGACATTCTAGAGGGGCCAATGTGGCTTCCTAATTATTAATTTTTATTGGTTGACTGGGACAGTCTAAAAAGGACCATACGGCTTCTTATATTATTCTTATTTATTATGGGTTGACTGGGACATTCTAGAGAGGTTAATGCAGCTTCTTAATTATTATTCAGAATAATAATTAGGAAGCTGCATTAACCTAGTACCATTAACATAAACAAGAATAACCTGAGAACCGCATGGTCCTTTTGGAACTGTCCCAGTCAGCTAAAATTAATATTAAGGCGGCGCATTGGCCCCTCTAAATGTCCCATTTCGCCAATAAATATGGAACAATACTAGGCCGTATGAGCTTGCTGGGCTGATACAGTCAGCCAATAATTAATAATTGAAAATAATAATTAAACCACATGGATCCTCTGGGGTATATGATCAACCCATATAAATAGAATAATAAAAGTTGCATGTCCTTTTGGGCTGTCACGGTCGTTAACTCAAAAAATGATAATTGAGAAGCCCGCTGGCCCCTACAAATGTCCCGATCAACCATAGAGTAAGAGTGAAATAATTTTAATAATAATTAATATAATAATGAATAGTATTTATAATTAAGAAGCCATGGGCCTACCTACACTGTCAGTCAGCCAACAATAATTAATAATTAAGAATAATAATTAAAAATCGCATTGGCCCCTCAATGTCTCAGTCAATCCATAATAATTAATAAATAAGAATAATAATTCAGAAGCCGCATGGGCCTATCTAGACTGTCCCCGGTCAACCAATAATAATAATAATTAAGAATAATTTATTCTTAATTATTAATTATGGGTTGACTGGGACAGTCTAGACTCTTTCATGCAGCTCTGAATTAATATTCTTATTATTAATTTTGTTAATTGACACAGGACAATCTAAATAGTATGTGGCTTCTTAATTAATAAATACTATTCATTAATTACATTATTATTATTAAAAATTATTCTTAATTCTAAATTTTTATGGGTTGACTGGGACATTCTAGGAACAAATGCGGTTTCTCAATTATTAATTTTATTGGTTGACTGGGAGACAGTCTAAAAGGACCATGCGGCTTCTTAAAGTATTATTCTTATTTATTTTGAGTTGACTGGGACATTCTAGAGGGATCAATGTGGCTTCTTAATTATTATTTTAATTATTAATTATTATTGGTTGATTGGGACAGTCTAGAGATGCCCGGCTTCTTTAAGTATTATTCTTATTTATTATTTATTATGGGTTGACTGGGAGAATTCTAGAGGGCCAATGCGGCTTCTTAATTATTAATTTTTATTGGTTGACTGGGACAGTCTAAAAGGACCATGCTGCTTCTTAAGTATTATTCTTATTTATTATGAGTTGACTGGGACATTCTAGAGGGGTCAATGAGGCTTCTTAATTATTATTTTTAATTATTAATTATTTTGGTTGACTGGGACAGTCTAGATAGGCCATACGTCTTCTAAGTATTATTCTTATTAATAATTATGGGTTGACTGGGACATTCTAAGTGGCGAATCGACTTCTTAATTATTAATTTTTATTGGTTGACTGGGACAGTCTAAATAGGACCATGCAGCTTCTTAAGTATTGTTCTTATATATTATGGGTTAACTGGGAAATTCTAGAGGGGTTCATGCAGCTTCTTCATTATTATTCTTAATTATAAATTATTATGGGTTGACTGGGACAGTCTAGATAGGCCCATGCGGCTCTGAATTATTCTTATTTATTAATTATAATGGATTGACTGGGACATTCTAGAAGGGCCAATGCAGCTTTTAATTATTATTCTTAATTAATAATTATTGTTTTTGACTGGGACAGTTTAGGCGTTAGGCCCATGCGGCTTCTTAATTATAATTACTATTCATTAATTACATTAATTATTACTAAAAATTATTCTTAATTCTTAATTTTTATGGGTTGAATGGGACACTCTAGATTGGATTCTGCATCTTCTTACTGTCTCTTTATATATATATATATATATATATATATATATATATATATATATATATATATATATATATATATATATATATATATATATATATATATATATATATATATATATATATATTTCTTTTTTTTTTATGCTATGTATGATATTCTACTGTTTAACTATATATATATATATATATATATATATATATATATATATTTCTTACGCAAGTGTTTTGTAATCAACTTTCCTTTCATACAGGTACTTGCGTTGATTGGGTTTATACCCCGTGTGCACTAAAGAAATAGACAAATCAAAACTTCCCGAAGATTGCTTTACTAGACAGGATGATGGACTCATCAGTGGCTACAAACTCCATCTACTATTGGTCACTTGGTAAAGAAGAAGAGGCTTGAATGAGACGATGCACATATAAGAATAATCTTTAATAGTATATCTTATATATTTATATATTTATATATATATATATCCTTGTGAAATAATAATGTAGAATATAGAAGTCACATTCCTTTAATAAAATAGTTCAGTAAATAATATCTTTATCCTTATCAACAGAAATGCGTAGCAGAGATTGTCAACTTTATTTACAATAATAAATCTTCTTAAATATAATACAAATATATTTGAGCATTTAAATAGAAATCGAGTCTGTAATAAATATTTGAGAGAGCGTGGTTTCGTGGAACATTAAATACACTTGTGAGAGAGAGAGAGATAAACAACTTGATATATTAAAATATTCTTGAAACGTAAATATGCGATTCTGCACAAATAGTCTTTGCATAAACATTTATATCTTGTAGAGTATAACAGTGAAATATCTTCTTGTAGAATTTATCATACAATGTGATATGGAATAATTAGACTTACTGTATTCTGCGACAGTAGAATGAAATAACAATGATGCGGTCTCTTCAACGACCAGAGGAGAATAGTAGCTTGTCTTAAGCATAGATTCAATACGAATAATAAATAGGAATGGCTTCACTTTTATAATAAATTATTTCACTTGTAAATATAATATCACGTGAGTTATCTTAAAACATTAGATTAACTCTTAGAATGCTAAAAACACAAATAGCACTTTCTGCGTAGCAGCAGTCTCTGTACACGTCTCTCTCGCACGAAAACCAACGTCAGACTCTCTCGACTAATACTGTACATTATACTATATACTATAATAATATTCAGGGCTTAACAACAGATGGCGCAGTTGCCCTTCAACCTAATTACTATTATACAAACTTTGAAATAGAATTCTAATGCATTGTTTTTTTCTTTATCTATATGCGTGGATTATATAATGTATATAATTCTAGCCGTATAGAATACCCTCCCCTCCGAGGAAGGAATTTTATAATATAAAATTTCTAGGATGTACTGTACAAATGATTTTAAATAAAAACAAAGCGTTTGAATTCGATTTTAACTAACTTTCCTACAACATATGATATACGATGTCATAGAACAGATTACCATTCTTCCAAAATCTCCAATTTCATTTTCTCATGATCAGGTAAGCGTTTCAGGGAGTTATAAAACATTAATAAAAAAATAAATAAATAAATTCTAATCTAAAATATATCCATCTGCAACTCATTGAAACATCTACCATAAATTGCCAGCCATTTCAATGAAAGAATGGACACGAAAGGAAACCTGAAAACACTAATCAGAGAATGACAAATCATTACGTTTGGAAGAACAGGAAGGAAGATTACGAAATTCATCAGATACCGGAGTACTATGAATAGGAGGTGCCCTATTAGAAGAACGAAGAAACCGAGGACTCTGGTCCCGAATTCCCTTAAATAGCGGATATGGTTTGTAACTACTATCAGAAGTATCAGTTTCCGACTTCGATATATCTGAACTACGAAAAGATGAACTTCCACTATTATTATTAAAACCCGAAAATGAAGATTGGAAAGTACTATCAGAACGAGAAGTATTTCCTTCAGAGCGATTATGACTAACCTGATTCGGACTATTTACATCATTTTGAATACGAATAGGATCCTGAAAAGAAGAATTCGAATATTGAAGATTGTTTCTTTCATGAATTGGACTAGGAATCTTACTTGCACTTCTTGCATATTGATGAGGAAATGTGACATTTTCATCTTCGTCATCTTGAGATAAACTTTCCGTTTCATCATCTACCTCATTATTGAAATGAACTTTCTTGCTTTGATCAGATTTAGAAGCAGAATTTTCCTTGGTTTGAGGAAAATTTGGATCAAGAATAGGTTCAGCAACAATTTTGAAATTATCGCTATGAACAGCGATCTCTCGTCCACTTTGCAAGCATTGTAATATAAATCTGTTTCTTCCCAGAATTCCGACAACCCTGTAAGGTCCGACCCATCTCTTGTGTAATTTCTTAGGTAGTCCAGAAGGTTTTATATCTAATATGTACACACGACTACCCACGAGAATATCCCTATCCAGAGCTTTACTACGTTGTCTGGTTATGAATTTGTTCGTTTCATTCTCTAAATTTTCCTTCGCTATCTCACGAATCAAATTTGTGCGTATTGCTAAGTCTTTTAACTCTTCATGACTTGGTTGGAAATCTTTATTTATACTAGAGAAAGGTGTGATGTAGTTATCTACATCGTAAGGTAAGCGTTTATTGTACGAATAAAGGACAAAATGTGGACTTTCCCCTAACGTCTCATTGTAGGTGCTGTTCAAGCACAATTGAACGAATGGAAGGTAGGATGTCCAATCATTACCATGATCCCTGACATAACGACGCAAGTACTCTTTTACTTTTAAATCACAACGTTCCACGTTGTTTTCTTGAACAGGAGGAAGGATAGAAATTTCAACTTTTGGAATTTTCCAAAGCTTACATAGCTGTTTGAAAAATGAAGGAACAAAATCACCTGCATCTTTCGCAAAAAGAACTGAAGGAGTGTTATGTCGAACGATAACTCTATGAAGTAAAGCGTTTGCTATATGAACACCATTTAACGAAGGTATGGGACACAATTCAACATACCTCGTAAGTGAATCCTTGAAAACCAGAATATATTTAGAACCCGTTTTAGAACAAGGAGGAAGTGGTCCAATGATATCAGTGTGTACTCTACTGAACGGCTGATATGCAATTGGGTACTTGTAAATAGATGCACGCTTAGGAATGTTCCCCTTAACACGTAAACAAGAAGGACATTCTTTACAAAATTGCTGAACAAGCTTCGATAACTTCGGAAACGTATAACGTTCTCTGATTCTTTTCTCTGTGCGTAAAGCGCCCATGTGGCCAGCGCCAAGACTGCAGTGATTGAGATTTAAAACAGTATAAACCAAAGAATTTGGAACTTCAATGAGATATTGCATCTCCTTCGTAACATAATATAATATATTTTTAATATATGCATGTGGATAACAGAACGTGTTACCCTTTTCTTTGATAAACTTTATAATAGGAGCTAATCTTTCACATTTTTCTTGTTCGGTTTTAATCACCTCGAACGTAAGATTATAAAGCTTTTTATCTGCGAATGAAGAATCAATATTTGACACCGAAGATATAGGAGAAATAGAAGGTGGTGGACATCTTGAAAGAATGTCTGGAACAATATTCTTTTTACCTTCAATAAACAATATTTCAGGGTTAAATGCGTTAACCCTTACAGCCCATCTGGCCAATTTATGTGTCAGATCTTTACTTTTGAAAATTTGCACAAGAGGTTTGTGATCTGTATAGATCTTTATTGGATACCCATAAACTATATTTCTGAATTTAGACAACGACCACGTTATCGCCAAGGCTTCTCGATCAATCGAGCTATAGTTTCTCTCGGCCTTGCTCAACATTCTTGAAGCGAATGATATTGGTCTGTCGTTACCATTTGAATCTCTCTGTGCGAGAACTGCCCCGAGACCTATTCCACTGGCGTCTGTACATAAAATGAATTCTTTATTGAAGTCCGGAAATTGCAATAAAGGTTCTACGATTAACCTTTGCTTGAGAATATCAAAAGCTTTTTGTTGCTCTTCTTGCCAGACAAATGTTACACCCTTTTTGAAAAGAGCTGTGATCGGCTGTGCAACAACAGAAAAATGAGGAATAAAATTGCGATAGAAAGATGTGAAACCAATGAAAGAACGTGCTGAGCTAATATCTGTAGGTACTGGAAATGATTTGAGTACTTCTAACTTACTAGGATCTGCAGACAGACCTTCACTACAAATAAGAAACCCTAAATAGACTAATGACCTTTTGAAAAAATTCGCTTTTTCCAACTTGATTTTAAGCTTCGCTTTCTTTAAAGCATCAAACACTAACCTTAAACTACGATAGTGTGAATCTATGTCTTTAGAATAAACAATGATGTCATCAAGATAGATGAGCGCGTGAATACCTAACAGGTGAGAAAGAGCTGCTTCCATTATTTTACAGAAGACATGAGGTGCTGTACGTACCCCCATTGGCAAAACTCGCGGTTGCCAACGTCCCCGATGAGTTGTAAACGCTAGATAAGGCCGACTTTCTGGCGAGACTTCCACGTTATAGTAGCCCGTAAGTAAATCGAGGGAACTGTAGACTTTAGAATCCCCTAACTTGGACAAAGTGTCCTGAATATTCGGTATAGGAAACTGGATCGGTACTACATATTTATTCACTTTCCTGTAGTCCAAAACAATCCTTGGACGCGCAGAATCCTTTTTAGCTATCACAAGGAGAGGGCTGGAGTGGGGTGAATCAGAAGGTTCAATGTATTCCTTGAGGATACAATCGTTCACCCAGCTGTCAATATCTGACTGAAATTTGTGCGGAAGAAGGTAGTTTGGTGTGTAGATATACTTCGGACAATCGGACGTTAATTCTAATTTAAACTTACCCAAAGGACATACGTCGACACGATCGTTACTAAGAGCAACTACTTCTCTGTTTTCTATTAAGAAATCAAGGATGGTTTCTAACTGTGACGCATCCTGTAACACCACTAAATCCGCTTCTTTCTTCGACTTTGAAAGCAGAATTTCCCTATACACATCGCGTAATTCAGAATTAGAAAGACCCTCGGATGTATCTATCCGGTTTATGTTTGAATAAGAACTACGAAAACCCAAAGAATTTGCTTTAGAAACCCTTGTATTTTTATCCATAGTGACTGGAGCTGAACTTAAATTAACACATTTGACTAAAATTGTGCCATCTTTTACACCACTTAACACATTGGCAAAAATGACATTTGAAACAATATTTTTCTCAGAAACGAGGTAAACTTCTTCAGGGGGTAAGGTTCCCGCCTTTGAACGAACATCAACGGACAATATCGTCGTTGAATAAGCATTAAATTGAACAGTACTCGGCAAAAACAAATCATAACTTTCATCATCGAAAATTGAAAGTTCATGAATATAAGACTCGTGCTCGAAATTAATAGATTGCGTTTTGCAAAAAGAAACAGTATTATCGACTTTAAAATCGTCGTTAAGAACATTTTTATCATGTGATAATGGATTAAAAACAGAATTTTTATCATCAAGGAGCGGACTCCACGCAGTTAAAGGAATACTACTTGTGCCCCTTTCGTCATTCATAATTAACATTTCATTCTTTAAATCAAAAGAAATAGGCAACGAAGCGAGTACATCAGTGCCTAACAACATATTCCCACTGAAAGTACACTGGTTGTTGACAATAATTACGTGAATATTGAACAGTCTATCGTTCAACAGAAGCTGGAGCTTTACACGACCCAGATTTGGGATCACGTTTCCAGATATGGATTTTAGCACTATGTTATCCTCTTTCAATTCTAAAGGATAGTATTTTCTTAACCTTTCAAACGTCCCCTGGCGTAATAAAGAAACACCTGAACCTATGTCAAGATAGCTTGACATCTCGTAGATAAACTCATACTCTACTGTGAGTTTTACCTTTAGAAAATAGCTTTTACCTATTGCAGGAATATCATCTATTTTATACACATTTGAAACAGACGATTTATTGAAAATATTTGTAATATTAGCCTCTAATGGCGCAACTACGACGTTCTGAGGCAGAAAACTCGTAGCCTTTCTCAAAAATTCGACTTAGGAAAATAAGAAAACTGATCTTGATTTCGATCAAAACTCGGCGGATTACGGAAATTTGAACATCGATTTCGTACTGATTGATGCGGAAAATAAGAATTATTGGAATACATTGCATGCCTTTGTGAGTTATATTTCTCAGATTTATAATGAAATTGCTTATTTGGATTATAATTTGGATCCAATAAGTGCACTTGAGACTCTAAATTGTTCTCTGCAAATTGGTACGTGTGCGGAGAATTTGCTCTACAACTTTTGTTTCCGGCGTTTCGCAGCTCGGTTTTTGAATAATTATTTGACCTACCTGTCATGCGTCTATCATAATTTACACTCTTATGATATGAATTTGGCATATTGTAGCAATGATTTACCTGGTAACTTCCCCTTGAGTTACTTTGACCCTTATGAAAATGAGAATTTGAACCCCTATGAACATTAGAATTTGAACCCCTATAGAAATTCGTCTGATTTCTTTCGTAATTTTCACGCTCGACTGGCGTTATAACTTTCACCCTCTTAATACCCTGAGGTGAATAAGGTTCCCAGAATGTGCCTTGGCAATTTCTTTGAGACCCCCGCATATGTGGCTTGTAACACATTGAACAAAAAGAACCGAACACGCATTCAGAAGTATGGTGGGCATGTCTTTCACAGTTACGGCAAAACACACCTTTTTGCGTATTCTGAGGCTTTGGAGATAAGGAATTTGCATTTGAAAATGACTTTTGAGGATTCCGAGGCTTACTTTTTACTGTATGAGCCTGGTGAAAAGATTGTGGAGCCACATTTTTCTCAGTTTGTGTGTGATACACTGTGGTAGAAAAATTTGGATTTGGAGCTTTATTTGACGCTGACGCCATCTTACCATTATTTAAAGAGTGAGTTTTCTTCAAATAAGTTTGAATCTGCTTCGGAATTGAATTATTAACATCAAAATCTTCGTGTATGATTCGTTGAAATTGAGGTTTGGAATTTGAGTACAACATAGAAAACAAGAGTAAACGACGCTGCTCGTCACTAAACTTTACGTCATGCATTAACGCCGCTGAATCAAGGAAAGTTTGTAAAACTTTTTGCGCTTCCGTTATGAACTCTGGGAGTGAGTGATTATGAGACCATTTTACATTTATGAACTCACTGAAAGCTTCGAAAGAACTAATAGAGACCAAAGGATTTAAGCAATATGACAGATTCTTCTTAAAATCTTCCCAATTATCAGCCCGGAAGAGTTCCGGTGTATTTCTGATGAGATATGAAGCATTACCTTCCTTCATATTCACAAAACGTACATAGCTCCGTAATTTCTCGACATCGGAGGTTATCTGTTCATCCTGGAAGTATAAATCTATAGCAGTAAACCATGATCCAAGCTCCGGTCCAACCCAGGAGTTGTTTATAAACCCTACCAACAGAGGTATGTTGGGTTTCGAGTGTCTCAAACGGTCAATGTTCAACGTTTGACGCTCCATGTTTGAAGAATTATTTAACTGAGAAAAAGAATGATTATTTAAATTGACGGATTCAGCCCCGTGAGCTATCTCTGCAGGAGGAATTTGCTCCGTTGTATCGTGTGAGGAAACTTCAATGTTGTCCTCTGTATCAGAAGGCATTTAAGAATGATGAATAAATTACGACCCGAAAATATTAAACCCTATATTCAAGAACACGAAAAATACCCACAACAGCAGAAAATAGAAGGAAAATAATACAATAAGAAACCACGTAAGAATGGAATGCAAAAACTTACTCTGGCGTACACTTTCTGGCAGTTGCTTCAATGATACTTCTGGACATAAATTAGTAAATAAATGAAAGGACGTTTGCCTTCAATAATAATAAATATTAAAATATATAGTAAAAAAAAAAATAATCTTTTTATTTGTAATAAAAAAAAAATATATTAATTTCACTCTTAATATTTAGGAAAAACTCCCTAAAACAGTGCCTTATATCCTCGTTCCGATGCAGCATGGGAAACTTTCTTTCCGAATTTTAAGTACAGTCTCTGATCAATTTTGAAATCTGAAATTGTTGATTCGCTGGAAGGATGCAATCTCTTCTTTGACAGGTACCTCAAAAACAATAAAGAACATTAATATACATGTAAATAAATATGTATAAACAAAACAATATGTTTATACTGAGAACCAATATATATATATATATATATATATATATATATATATATATATATATATATATATATATATATATATATATATATATAATATATATATATATATATATATATATATATATATATATATATGAAATTATTTAGTTACTTGTCTATTGAGCTTGTATTGACCTCACCGCAAATTTAAAATATCCCAGATTTCATTCAGATAGCACACTTCACACAAGTCACCTTTGTGGCTACAATAAATTTGTGAAAACAAATGGATAAATTTTTTTATTTTGAGTAGAAAAATTTTCATACAAAAAAATACTTTTTCACTGCAACTGGAATTTCTCTCGCAAACAGTAGGAGAGGAAATGAGGAAGAAGAAATATTTTTAATTTTTCTGCAAAATTTTATTTGCAGTTGATAACTCGTCAATGTAAGGATTTTAATATAGAAAGAAACTATTACGCATAAGCCTCTCACATTCGTACAGGTGATACACAAACTATACAGTATGATATATGTTCATAAAATATATGACATATATGTAAAATATATAAATTTCAATAAATATTTATATCAATATTTATTCTAGTAGCATTTCAGAACATTTTAAAAACATCTGTTAATAAGTAAATAAGCAGACGACAAAAATTTTACAGTTATAATACAAGTCTCGTATAACTGCGTATAAACTGGAAATATCTGGTATGAAGCCCAATGAACCCGTCTATAATGTCTTTACTATTATAAAATCAACCCCGTTATTACATACAAAAACTAGCCTCCAACAACCTATCTTGAACGATTAAGAATCTAGAATATTCTATATTCTATGAATATACAAAAATAAATATTAAAGTATTTTATACTATACAATTATATATATACCATCTATATATAATAATATATTTATTGTTCAAGTAATAAAAAAAGTTATATAAAAGAAAAAATATGTTAAAATATATTTTTAACAATGTGAGTGAAATATTGAAACAAGGAATCTATGTTTCAGCAACGCGAGGCTACACAAACTTTGATTACGTCACTACGTCCACAGGTGCCGCTTCCAATCAGAATTAAGCAAATATCGTATATATATTACTTATAACAGGCGAGGATTGAACCCAAATGACAAATGGCTATTTTTATGAAAATATTAAAAAATATATTTTACATAAGAAATATGAAAAAGAAATTATTTTACTTACAGTATTCGTATTTTATATACATACGAACAGTACCTGAAGACATTTCTTTAGTTCATAATAATATAATACCAGATTAGTTTTTTCTCAAAGACATCTAAATCTGCTCCGAGAATGATGGATCCGTTGAGGAATGGAAAATATGATTCGCAACTTGTATACTTCTGCTCCCCGAAAATGATCCTTTTGAAAAATTGAAATGCTTCCCCAATGCTCTTTGTAGCATAAAAGAATATCTTCAGACCAATGTAGAGTAAAGTCGCCTCTATAATCTTGAAGTATATTGTAGATAATATAAAAGATTTTCAGTGTAAACGATGCTAGAAGGTCCTGTTTAAACGGTCGCCATTCTATTTCTTAGCAAGTGTTTTGTAATCAACTTTCCTTTCATACAGGTACTTGCGTTGATTGGGTTTATACCCCGTGTGCACTAAAGAAATAGACAAATCAAAACTTCCCGAAGATTGCTTTACTAGACAGGATGATGGACTCATCAGTGGCTACAAACTCCATCTACTATTGGTCACTTGGAAATGAAGAAGAGGCTTGAATGAGACGATGCACATATAAGAATAATCTTTAATAGTATATCTTATATATTTATATATTTATATATATATATATATATATCCTTGTGAAATAATAATGTAGAATATAGAAGTCACATTCCTTTAATAAATAGTTTCAGTAAATAATATCTTTATCCTTATCAACAAAATGCGTAGCAGAGATTGTTCAACTTTATTTACAAACAATAAATCTTTATTAATTAATGACAAATATATTTTGGCCCATTTAATTAAGGAAATCGAGTCTGTAATAAATCTTTGAGAGAGCGTGGTTTCGTGGAACATTAAATACACTTGTGAGAGAGAGAGAGGTAAACAACTTGATATATTAAAAGATTCTTGGAACATAGATATGCGATGCTGCACAAATAGTCTTTGCATAAACATTTATATCTTGTAGAGTATAACAGTGAAATATCTTCTTGTAGAATTTATCATACAATGTGATATGGAATAATTAGACTTACTGTATTCTGCGACAGTAGAATGAGTAAACAATGATGCGGTCTCTTCAACGACCAAAGGAAAATAATAGCTTGTCTTAAGCATAGATTCAATACGAATAATAAATAGGAATGGCTTCACTTTTATAATAATATTATTTCACTTGTAAATATAATATCACGTGAGTTATCTTAAAACATTAGATTAACTCTTAGAATGCTAAAAACACAAATAGCACTTTCTGCGTAGCAGCAGTCTCTGTACACGACTCTCTCGCACGAAAACCAACGTCAGACTCTCTCTACTAATACTGTACATTATACTATATACTATAATAATATTCAGGGCTTAACAACAGGTGGCGCAGTTGCCCTTCAACCTAATTACTATTATACAAACTTTGAAATAGAATTCTAATGCATTGTTTTTTTTTCTTTATCTATATGCGTGGATTATATAATGTATATAATTCTAGCCGTATAGAATACCCTCCCCTCCGAGGAAGGAATTTTATAATATATATAATATATATATATATATATATAATATATATATATATATAATATAACTAAACCCAATAACTATTTTATACAGTTACTTTTTAACTCATTCTATGTGATGGAATGTTTTTGTCCGAGACAAATTAGAGAGCGAAACACTCTCAGTTATATCTAACTCCGAGGGACGAATACTGAGGAGGTAAAAAGATCTATGTTTGATATTTTTATTAATAAATTAATAAATGAAAATTAAGGTATTCATGACAAATGCAGATTTTAATTATCTAAGAAAGCCATTTAAAGTATCAAGTAATTTAAATGTTATAAACGAAAGCTTTCTTAGATAAAGTTTATTTGTGCGTAAGCAAAAGCATGCAACCAGAAATGATTTAAATGTTCGGAGTTAACACATGCAACAAAATTATTTAATGTTCTAATTTAACACCTAAATAGAGTGCCTATTTAGTACCTTATTAATTCAGTACCTTATTTAATAAAAGCATTTCATTAAAGAGTAGATTGTTAATTTTATGTAATATTATTTCTAATTTTCTTTATCAACTTTTGTAGGTTTTTTATTGGAGTTTAGTTTGAGTCACTGCGAAAAGTGTCCTTTGACCACGCAAAATAAATTGGAAATTTAGCCAGAGACTTCATTGACGGTTTGTGAAATCAGAAAAAGAAAATTGTGACAACTGACGGCACATTGCCAGAATCCGACGGATCTTCTCACGAGTCAGAAAATTGCAGGCAAATGATACATAGACAGTGCAGCAAAACCTCACTCAGTGTCCCCAGAAAATCCCCTTCAGGAGAAGCGGGAGGATCCAAAGTAAGAAACTTCATAATGGAAGACTAATCTTTAATCAGATGACCTCATTAGAGCTCTCATCCGATTAAATTTTATATATATAAATATATATTAATATATATATATATATATATATTATATATATATATATATATATATATATATATATATATATATATATATATATATATATATATCTATCAAAATCTTTTTTACATATTATTTCAATCGAATCACCTTTTTCGTTGGACATTAAGTCGCAGTACAAAAAGAAAAGCGATTCAGTAATAATTTTAAGAAAGAAAAAAATAATAATAATTTTTATTATTATTATCTATTAATTATTACTATTATCGTTACTAACCTCACACATTATAATGTTAATATTTAAGGGTGTTAATTTACATAGAAGTGATGTTGATAACCATTCTAAATGTTTATGTAATTTAAGGAGAAAATGGTTCTGAACTGGTGATGCTGGTAGTGGGATATTAATAATAAAGCTTCAATATTGGGCAAAAAACAATTGGGATAGGGAAAATCAAACAAAATTGGCACATTCAATTCTCTTACTCCACTAAACTCTTCAGCTTTCAAATCTCTCCTTATTCCTTCTTAACACCCTTTATTAGTATATTATATATATATATATATATATATATATATATATATATATATATATATATATATATAGATCCGGCTCGATGAGTGCAAATTGTAACATGGTGGCAATGGCTACATCAGCCATTACATAAAACATAAAAGGCTTTTCCAGTAGTTAAAGCAGAAGTTACAGAAGTAAACCAAAAGCGAAGAACGCATTCAACACCACTGCCAAGCAGTAAGCATTTGAAAAGCACGCACAAACGCAACGCACGCTGTCACGCACTCAAGAAGCCACTGGCAAACACACACGCGTCATTGCACACAAAACACAACTCAAGCATCATTGGTTCCCACCTTTCCTCCTCCTCACTAGACTCTTATACCAAACAGCGTCTCTATATACGCTTCACTAAAAATTGATGAAACTTTTTTTTTTTTTATGCTAATTCCTGTTGGAATTTTATTTTAATTAGAATGTTTAAGTACTTACATTTCAATTACAATTAAAACTTGTCAAATGAAAAACATTATAATTTTGTAAAAATTAACATATTTATATATATATATATATATATATATATATATATATATATATATATATATATATATATATATATATATATTTAAATATATATAATATATATATATATATATATAATATAATATTAGGTGGGCGGAAGTAACCGTCAACTACCCTATATATATATATATTTTTGGAATCAGCAGGACCAGGCGAAGGTCCACTCCAAGGTCCTGGGAACCCCAGACCATTTTTGGAGATATATATATAATATATAAGGCGAATTGAAAAATCGCAGTTTTTTTTTTTTAATGAATTCGATTCAACATTCATCCCTGATGAGATATAGAGTAAATTCATCGAGGAAAAGTCATAAGTAGTAGCAAATAACTCGGTCGGTTTAAGGAAAACTTTGCAATTTTTTTTTAAACAAATTTGCAAACATTCTATTTTTTAGGGCAAATTTTAAAGTAAGTGATTTTTATTCTAAGATATTTTGGCGCATATATATATATATTATATATATAATATATATATTATATATATATATATATTATAATATATATATATATATATATATATATATATATATATAATATATATATAAATATATATAATATTAAGGTGTGCGGTAAACCGAATAGTGCTTAATATCGTATATAGCGACCGCGTTGCATGTTTTAAGTGACCGCGTTAAAGATATTTCGTTCCACTTTAGTGATTAATTTTAAGTAGTAAGGATGGCGGATGGACTAGATCTAAACCAAAGGGAGAATGAAAATGCAAATGAAGAGTCGGAGAGAGATAATGAAAATCTTGAGTTGAATGAAGGAGATAACGCCCAAGGACAAGGACATGAAGGTCAAGGGGGGGGTAGCGATGTGCTTGTTGCCCAGGGAGGCTCACCTCCCCAAGGGACCCCTCCAGCACCAGTTCCGGATCCGAGAGTCGGCCAAAAATCCTGTTCACGCTCTTCTGAGGCAACCCCCCCAAGGAATTAGAGAAGAAGAACCTCTAAGGAGAGAGGACCATCCCCCCTATTACCTGAAGACAGCCACAGTGGACAGCACTCTGGATTCGCAATTGATGCCGATTACTGCACAAGGTGCCATTAAGAAGAAGAGTCGCGTAAACTGGGGTGGTACGACCTCAGACACCAAACCCCAACAAATGGGAAGGTGCAGAAAGAACCGTAGACCCTTTACAAGGATTAGAAGACCCATTCTTGAATCCTGATCAATTTGGAAGACCAGTTCTTCCACCTGCAGGGCACAACACGGCTGCACAGCCACCGCACCAACCCCTAGGAGGGACAACAGGGCACAGCACGGCTGCACCGCCGCCGCACCAACCCCTAGGAGGGACAACAGGGAACAACACCCAAATACATGCCCCAGCAGAACCGAACAACCTGTATTATGGTGGCCACCCACAGGGTGCACCCCATCCATCTTTTCAGTATAGTGGTATTCAGTACAGTGGTACTCCACCAGGGTATACCCCTATGCCTAACCAATCGTATTCTTATCCCGGAATGTGGAATGGATATCATTATATGCCTCAAACACCAGGAGTCCCCGTCTACCAAGCAAATCTATTTACACCTGCTCTGCCTGAGGTGCCAGAAGCCCTAAAACTTTACGGTAAAAGTTTAAAGACCAAACTCTGGCGTGGAATTCAATATGATGAATATGTAATTTCATTAAATGAAAAGCTCAGTGCTTTAGGTACATTAACGGAAGAACAAAAGATCACTTTTGCCAGATCAGCCATTACATCAGACTTAGATAGTGAAGCTAGGCATTACTTGCTCCATGATCCCATTTTCTCTCGATTTAGAAGATTAGAGGATTTTTTGTCACAATTAAAGACCTATTTACAATAAAAGAAAATGTTTTTCGAATTTTGGTTGGAATTTGTGGAATACAAAAGAGAAAAAGAACAACTTTTTACAGATTTCATTGTGGGATTAAAAAGTAAGCTTAGAAAGTACCAAAGTCGGATGTATGACCTCGACAAGGAGGCAATGTTTAATTCTAAACATATAAAGGTGATGATCATCGGTAAGATCATGCAGAATATTTCAGAGCGCAGAGATGGTGAAAGATTGAAGGAAAAAATATTGCAAACATTCGATACAGAAATAAGTCTAACTGAACTGTTAGGAAAATTGTGTCAAATTTCGAAAGGTGCTTTATTGAGAATGGATAACAAAAGACAAACGGAACTCCGCACCACAAAAGTGTTCATGGCCCGAGACGAACGGGAAGATAGGCAGAAGTCAGAGTACAACAACTCTTACAGAAAAAATAAAGAGTCTGTCCACAAACCAAGATATGGGGATAAGAGAAGAGAAGAGATGAGATCAACTAATGTTTTCCGGAGGAAGACAGAAAGAGAAAATTTTCGGAAAGTGGCAAAGGCTGGAAGACAGTAAAAAGAAAAATTAAGAAAGGATATGATAAGTGGGTATTTAATGAAGAGAAAGATAAAAAAGTTGCCCAAACATTTTTTCAGGAAAGTGTTGAAAAACCATACAAACTGGGACACCATTTCTATGCTAATGTCCATCTTACTCCCTCAATAGGTAGTAAGGAGGCTCGAGCATGCGTCTTATTAGATTGTGGGAGTAGTATATCCCTCGTAACACCCAAGCGTTTAAAAGAGTTAGAGAAAGAAGGTAACTTCAAAGTACCGCTCCCGAAAACCGACCTGGTGGTGCAAGGGGTCGATAATAACCCAACTAAGTTAAGAGGGGAGGTGCAGCTGTACCTCCGCATGCACGAAAAATATTACCTCACTACTTTCCAAGTAAGCGAGGTACAGGGGGAACCCAGTTGGTCCATATTGTTGGGGAACAACATTTTATCTAATTTACCCATCACTTTGAATATGTTTTCTTCAAAAATGTCTATCCACGAAGGAAAAGAGATAGACATACCAGTCTTTTGCCAAATATGGTATCTATTTAATCCGAGAACGCTCAGATGGGAGCCTTAGACAAATAAAGGACTCCCCTCTGCGCCAAGAAAATCCGCCCAAGCCTCAGAGCCTAAAGATATAAAAAATTGTAGATATTCTAAGCATTTTAGGGATTCTAATCGAACTTTAAGACACTTAAACCAAACTGAACAACCAGTTGCGAACCAATACTTTCCACAGGAAAGGCGGACAAGCCTGTCAGCCACACCCAACCGCGTCGCGAACGGTTATTTCCCACAGGAAGAAGAAGCAACTTTGTCAGTAACGCATCCAAATAGGCCATCCGCGCCTCAGGGAAGTGAAAGAAGTTCTGCATCGTACGGTACCGCTCGAGCCCAGCTGAATCGAGAGATAAGGAGAACGGAGCCAGAAGAGGAAGAAATCCTAGCCTCCCCTCCTCCTCACAGTCCTGCGGCC
Source organism: Trachelipus rathkii (assembly GCA_015478945.1). Lineage (NCBI taxonomy): Eukaryota > Metazoa > Arthropoda > Malacostraca > Isopoda > Trachelipodidae > Trachelipus > Trachelipus rathkii. The sequence goes on from JABUQX010035463.1 coordinate 25,911, forward strand.
AGAGGAGCCAAGCCAAAACATAAGCACACTTCTACTAAAAGAAAGTTCGATTCAATCGGAGAATTTACAGGCTTCAACGAACCCTGACCCTAACCAAAAAGAACATTTAATGATCGATGAAGACATTGTAATCGATTTAAGGGTGATTGAAAACACTATACTACCAAGCAACTCATATGGGTACATAAAGGTTAGACCTGAGACTCAGGATGATTTTGAATTGGAGCGGAAGTGTATCATGACCCCAGCTCTCTCCAAAGGACCACTGTATATTGCAAACACAGTCAGTCCCGTAAGGAATAACAGAATTGTGCTCAGCTATATTAATTTGAGTGACCGACAATTCCATTTGAAAAAAGGGATAATTCTAGGTAACAGTTATCCAATAATTAGCAAATCAGCTGAAGAAAGCCCAGACATAAGCGGACACAAGCGTGTAGTGTCAGCCAATGTAGCCACATGCTCCAAAGGTCTTTCTAAGACAGAGCTAAGGAAAGTATACCGAGAAATTATCGAAGCGAAGATGTCAAAAGAAGATGCTGAGAACAGCGTATTAGAGAAACCAGAATACTTGGAAGATCTACTGAACCTTTTGATGGAGTTTCATGATGTACTGGCACTCGACGATGATGCTGTCCCGGTCTGTCCACTTCAGAAATTTAAAATTGAACTACTCCCTGATGCCCCTAAAGTCATCTTTCGTAAGCAATATAGACTACCTCATAGGTACTTGCAAGATATCGATGATTTTACAGATGCAGCGTTGGAAAAGGGATATATCAAGGCTTGTTACAGCCCACATTCTTCCCCATTACTCGTAGTGGCAAAAAAGAACAGCTCAAAGCCTCGGGTATGCGTTGACTATCGCTACCTCAATTCTTACAGCATTCAGGACGTCTTCCCTCTTCCATCCATTGAGGAGATATTTACCTCCCTAGGGGGCAATGCTGTTTTTACCTCAGTAGATCTCCTCGATGCATACAATGCGTTAGAAATAGAGGAAGAGACACAGAAATTAATGGCATTTAGGACCAGAAAAGGCCTCTTTTGCCCCACTCGCCTCATGTTCGGCCATAAGAACGCCCCTAGCGTGTACGCGCGCGCCATGATAATTGCCTTAAACCAACTTCTAGGGCCCGTAGCACAAGTCTATCTTGATGACGTACTAGTGTTAGGAAAGAACGTACCCGAACACTTCGAAAATTTGAGAAAAGTACTTACTGCTTTTAGAGAAAACAATTTAAGGGTAAAACTGTCCAAGTGTAGCTTCCTACAGTCATCAGTTTTGTACCTAGGATTTAAGATAGGAAGAGATGGAATCAGTCCTGACCCTGCGAAAGTCGAAACAATGAAAAGTTTCATCCCTCCGACGAATGTCAAGGAGACACAGTCCATTCTTGGTTTCTTCTCGTACTTTCGCTTTTTAATAGACAATTTCGCAGTCGTTGCACAACCACTGTATGATTTAGTAAAAAAGAATGTCCCCTTTGAATGGACGAATAAAACAACCAAAAGGCATTTTGAACACTCATGAAAGATAATTTGGTGGTACAACAACAGCTCACTTTCCCGTGATTACAGTAAATAAATTGGTGGTACAACCACAGCTAACTTTCCCTGATTACAGCAAAGAATTCTTCGTGAATACAGACGCGTGCGATTACGGAATAGGGGGAGTGTTGTACCAGCTTACAGACGACGGGAAAGAGAAACCCCTTTCCTTCGTCTCCCGAGTACTCAGAGGTAGTGAGAAGAATTACGATACGATAGAGAAGGAATGCCTGGCCGTAGTGTTTTGCTTGCAAAAGTTCAAAAACACGGTCTTCGGCTATAAGGTCACCATTATCACTGATAATCAACCCCTTTGTTTCATCTTCCGCAATAAGCAGCAGACTGGACGGCTAGCAAGATGGAACTTGTTCGTAAACAGTTTCTCCCCCACTATTGTCTATAAAAAAGGTAAAACAAATATCCCGCCAGATTATTTGAGTAGACACCCAGCACCTAACGTTTTCGTAATGAAAGCTGTGTTAGAGAACAGAGGTGATTTACCTCGAACAGACTTTGTCCTGAGCAGGAAAACCTTCATAAAAGAACAAGAAAAATGTCCAAGATTAGGTAAAATGGTGAAATGGGTTAAAGAAAACCCAAAGACCTATCCACACATTCTTATTAAAGGTGTCTTATACTACGCCACACAAAGCGATCCTTATGTCATACAGGTCCCAGACAGTATGATCTACACGGTGATAGACCAATGCCATGCCTCGCTGGGCAGCGGACATGGAGGGCCTATAAGGACAGAAAAGAGAGTGAAGGAAAAGTACGCTTTTCCCCACTTAGCAAAATTGGTGAAAGAATATTGCAACCAATGTGTATCATGTGCTAGAGTAAAAGGTCGCAAACCTCCAACAGCAGAGATAAACAGATGGCCTTTGCCCTACACACCCTTTTCACGCGTCCATGTCGACAGTATTGGAAAACTCCCCACTTGTACCGAGTCAGGAGCCAAGTATATACTAGTATTCCGTGACGTTTTGACACGTTACGTCGAACTAGTGCCTTGTAAAACTAGGACAAGTAAAGAATTTGCCCGAGCACTGCAAGAAAGGGTCATATGTAGACACAGTGCTCCCCAACTTCTTGTGTCCGACAACGCCCAAGAGTTCACAAGCCAGGTATTTAAGGACTTGTGCAAGGCCTGGAGAATAAAAAAGGTAGAGATCTTGCCTTACAAAGCATCCCAGAACGGAGTTGTGGAAAGAATCAATGCTGATATTGAGTCTTTCCTACGACACTATGTCAATGACAACCACAAAGATTGGGATAAATATCTGAGTTTCGCCCAAATCGCGATAAATTCCGCTTATAATCGATCTATCGGTTCCTCCCCACATTTCCTCTTGCACGGCTACATAAAAAGAGTTCCTTACGAAATGCCAGATTATGTTTCTCCTTTTGTAAATAAGCCAGAGAAAATGAGGTTCATTTCAGATGAGGTGGATGTGCTGATAGAAAGAATCGATAATATAAGAGATTTGGCAAGAGAAAGGTTGGAGGAAGAAACAACTAAAACGTTGGAGCAACAACATAAGAAAGCAAAGCAAAGAGAATTCAAAATCGGAGACTACGTTTTCATCAGAGCAGTCAAGAAGCCTCATCATAGTTCAAAACTATGTCCCAAGTTTGAAGGGCCATATATTGTCCGATGTTTGAGAGGACCAAACAAATTGATGGTAATTTGCTTGAGTTCAGGTAAGACTTTCCCTGTCCATGTGGACAATGCCAAGGTAGTTGCCGCAGAAAAGTTTGCAGATACACGGTTCGACTTTACAAACGATGAAGTCTGGAATCCTCATGCGGTTAAAGAGATGTTAAGCTCCAAGAAAGATGATGAAGAGAAAAAGGATGAAGATGCACCTGAAAGTGATTCAGAAACTGGTTCAGAAGTAGAGGATGATGCAGAAGACCAATCTCCCACACCAGAACCGTCACCTTCCCGTTATTATTTCCCAACTCCTCCAGCACAAACAACCCAATATGAACACAACCCTCTTCCAGATCCACCACAGCCGTTAACTCAGTTCGAATACAATTCGCCGACAGCTCCTCCACCACAGTCAACACAGACTAGAAACTATTGGGAAAGCTATCAAGCCCCCATAAAAGAACCTATCCCGGTGGAAACCAGAAGATGTAGCGATGAAGTGGTAGAACAAAAGAGACAGAACGACGAAGTTGTAGAAAGAAGGAGATATAGCGATGTAGTCGCAGGAAGAGCACGTGTTGACAAAGAATTCATCTGTTCCACTCCTAAAAATGACTTCATAAGAACACCCTCTCACCCCTCGGGTCAAAGAAGAGAGTTTAGACCATCCTTGTCACCCATACAGCAAGAGATTTCAGTAGATACCCAGGTTAGAGAAATTACACAGGAGCCACCCGCAAACGAAGGTGAAATATACGGAGCCTACGGCGGATCCCCTCCAAGAATTCCTTCCCCAGAGAAATCTCCCGATGTCCCTGAAAGAGATGGCCACAATCAAATTCCCACTGTTGTAGAATCACCACCAAAGGAAATCATCAGAGATGACAGAAAACAAGACCCGTCTTATAGACCACATAATTTGTTTTCTGGTCCCAGAGATTCTACTCCAAGAATTACAAGAAGTCAAACAAGGATAAGAGAACAGGCTTTACAACAAGCAGAGGCAAGTGACAACACGAAGACTATAGCGAAGACTTCTGTCCAACCTCCGCCTGTTAAATTGGATCTGAATACAATAGTTAGAGGTGGTAAGACTTACTATCTGCCTCCCGGCTATTAATTCATATCAATTTCTGTATATTCCTGTAAATTTAAGGAGAAATTTTATAGATTTTATAGATTTAAGGAGATATTCTTCAAATTCCGAAGATACACTTTAATTTTAAGAAGATACTTTAGATTTTAAGAAAATTGAACACACATATGCACTCGCATCTGTTCATCTATTAGCTTAGATTAGATAAGAAGATCGATCATAGGTTTAAGTACATTAGTTTGGATTAGAACTTCAAAGATTGAAGATGAACTCTAATTTTAAGTGGATACACTTTAATTTTAGGACAATATTGGACATACATTTTGCATAAATATTAGTCTGATTAGGAAAGAAAAATTTTTTTTTAGATGGATTAGGAATCAACGATCGTTTTAGCTTAAGTTCCTTAGCCTGGGATTAGAAATGTTAGATTTATGTTAGTTTTATCTTGACTTACACAGTCACATTAGTATTAATATTATATCATTCATTTTATTTATCTGATTATTTTCTTTTATAGTGATCACAAAAATCTTAAAGAAATTTATCGTTTTCTATATCATCTCAGACGCGGGGGTGAGATCAATTCGTGTTCTGTAGTGTTATATATATCGCAGACATGACTTGCCGCACACACCAATAAGAAATGTGAGTTTTAGCTGAACTAATACACAGTATAACATAATAAGATATTTATAGATAAGAGTAATTAGAATAAAAAAAAATAAGTACAGAATTAGTATATAATGATGCAGAGTATAAGTATGTAATATAATGTGAGCTAGTGAATGTATAGATCATTCAGATAATAATTAACATAAGAATTAAAAAAAATACTTAAGAAAATTATATGACATAACTAAGGCTATAGTGGATAATAGCGAGCTAAGAGTGTGATATATATATATACACTTATGCTAACTAGGAGACTTATCATGCTAAATAGCGATTTAGCAGAAACTCGCACATACAACATATTGCCTATAAATTAAATTTATAATTCAATTTAAACATATTAGGGGTGCACATTTGATTAGGCGACCTATGTAATTATTTCTGAGTACAACAAATATTTCAATATGATTAAAATATTTCAGAAATGGAATTCGGGAAAATGATCTTGTTTCTACTCACCATCCTAACGACATGTCAAAGTAATCATAGTGAAAAGAAAACGAAGAAACAAAGATTCTGCCTGGTTTGGTTTTATATCGCAGCCGGTGACAGTGAAGTTTTAAGAAAGGATATTTAGATCTATATCGTTTCATTAGAAATGTCTCCTCAGACGTAAGAAGAAGACTGTCATGCAACAACAACCCAAGCTAGTGAACACATCAAATTGATTCATATCTTACCAACATTCGAAGTCCACATTTCCTTTGATGTTTCAATCGCACACACAGGGCTCTACCAGATGGGAATTTAATACTAATGACCATTCGTAGTAAAGTTTAGCCTGCCAGAAATTAAATGAATATAAGTGAGTTATTCCTTGGATCTCAGCACGATGCAAGCAAAGAAACGAGCTGCTTTTGAGTTCGGAGGAGATCGTCTCAACATTTCTTGGTGTAAGCGCTACCAGATAAGGCAAGTTAAAGCTTCCTTAGGAAGAAAATTAACATCTTAGGAAACTACGCTTCTACATCAAATCTACTCATTACCGAACTGAAAGAGCAATTAAAGGCAAATACTCGCACACTTTAATAAATTTTAGGGATAGCTTACGAAAGTTAATTGAATTCCAATCAAGTCTAGGTGCTACGCATAACATTATAAACCAATTGGGAAGTATCAGGGCATTAGTAAATTTAATCGAACAAGCTATAACCAGTATACACAATATTCACCAATTGGTGATAACCTCACTTCAACTCGCTAAAAGTAAAATTACTAACTCCCAACTTTACTCTCCAATATTCCTCTTACTCTTTCATTCTAGAAACTGAACAAAGAAGACTAAAACTGCAAATACACCGTTATACCCCTAGAAACAAAAACATACCAATCCTTCTTGAGCTTATTCTTGGACTAATCGAATCTGGACCGCTATGCCCTTACGAAATAATCACTTTGAATAGCCTTTTATCTCAGCTGGGAAATTTCACTTCTGTTATAAACTTATTACCTTTTTTTCTACCCATTCTTCACTTTAAAATAAACTCTCGTCGAGTTATGTCAATGACCAAACAATTATTTTTTGCGGGTTAATTACGGTCAACGGAAATATCATCCTATCTTCAAAGAATCCTGTGCACATGCGGATCTCTGTCGAACACTTAGGTCAACTCAGCAGTTTGTCCTAAATCCGCAATGTATTAGCTTCTATTGATGGATCAGTTCTGTCTTGTTAGCACTACATTCCTCAAATTTTAATCCAAATGATTTTCATCAGCTGGCCCTATCGGCAGTAGTAAAACTTCGTGTATGAACCTCTAGACGTCACTCTAGGACATTTCTACTCTTACTTTCTTTTTAAAAAAACTGAGGTGCTTTCAATCGGGCATGTGATGAAACCCAACTCCTACAGCATGTGTATGACTATTGTCTTATACTATTCCTCATGGATGTGCAATTTATTTCTTCAAATTTCAATTCAATAAATCCCATCCATCTGGAAAGAACATAACACTTCTCTTCCTATGATTTCTCACTCTGATCAGTCGTTCTGTTGCACTTCCATATCAGCATTTGCTTTACCTTAACATCTCCTTGTTCTATTTTTCTCTAAGTTCAAGCTCTAGAAATCCATTGGAACCAGGAGACGTAAGTTATCAAATTATAAGATCGAATCAATGCAGCCCTTTCAACCCCGTATTTTTCTGCAAATTAAATTCATTATCCTCATACATCGGAGGGGAACCTCAGACAGAATAATCTTCTTCTCATGGTTCTTGTCATCGCTTGTACTTTGTTTGGACAAGAGAACATACCTTTGTAGGAAGTGCATACCAGTAAGTATCGAATCCAGCTGAAAAGGCATCCCACTTCAGGCAACCCAACATCGTAAATGTTCGAATTAACCAACTAGCACCTGAAGATGCACCTCAGGATAGCGCGGTTCAGATTAGATCTCTGTCCCGTTCTCCAACTCCAGCCCAGAGGCTATCCATTCTACCTCGACCTCCTATGCCTCTTCCAAATCCTCGAGCCATCACTTCTGCTGAAGCTCACGTGATTTATTCCAATTGAAAACAGTCTTTAAGGTAAAGACTCCTTCATAAAAGGGGGGTCCTTTATCGGAATAAAGATATATGTATATATAATATAAATACATACACTTTATTCAGAACAAAATCAAACGCAATTGTTACTTCAAAAGTCGACCAAAAACGTTCTTATAAAATGGAATAATAGCACGTAGCAATACCTTCAGTTTGTCTCGCAAAACTGAGTAAATAATATTCATTTTCACAGTTCTGGTTACGCATATTATCCGCCTTTGACCTTCGCACCCGCCTCTTCCTTTCCGAAAGAGAATTTAGTCGTTCTGGCGTTATACTAGCAGCAAGTTCTGAAAGTTTGATAAGTGAAATAAAAGTGACATTGATAGTGTAGTTACGCATATAACGTTATATATTATATTATATTATATAATATATATATACTATATTATTATAGTTATTATTATCATTATATATATATATATATTCTATATATATATTATAATATATTATATTATATACCTTCTACTGGCATTTGAGTGAAAGATCTTTGCGTAAGTCAGAAAATTATAGAAAAGACATAGTTTATTCTTGTCTATTTGTGTATCTGTTATCAATATATATATTTTATATCATACCTCTTTATGTATATGATTATATTTAATATAATTTAACATGGACAAAAAAAATGGTAAATATGATTTAACAATATATATATCATATATACAGCATGCTTTTCATGTTATATAATATTACATGCATATACATAATATATATATATTATAATTGATATATATACTATATAATATATATATATATATAATATATTATATATATATATATATATATATATATATATATATAATATATGAATATATATATATAATATGTATATAAACCCAAATCCTATTTTACAGTTACTTTTTACTCATTCTATGTGATGGAATGTTTTTGTCCGAGACAAATTAGAGAGCGGAGCACTCTCATTTATATCTAACCTCGAGGGACGAAAGCTGATGAGGTAAAAAGATTTATGTTTGATATTTTTATTAATAAATTAATAAATGAAAATTAAGGTATTCATGACAAATGCAGATTTTAATTATCTAAGAAAGCCATTTAAAGTATCAAGTAATTTAAATGTTATAAACGAAAGCTTTCAAGATAAAGTTTATTTGTGCGTAAGCAAAAGCATGCAACCAGAAATGATTTTAATGTTCGGAGTTAACACGGGCAAAAAAATTATTTAATGTTCTAATTTAACACCTAAATAGAGTGCCTATTTAGTACCTTATTAATTCAGTACCTTATTTAATAAAAGCATTTCATTAAAGAGTAGATTGTTAATTTTATGTAATATTATTTCTAATTTTCTTTATCAACCTTTGTAGGTTTTTTATTGGTGTTTAATTTGAATCACTGCGAAAAGTGTCCTTTGACCACGCAAAAATAAATTGGAATTTATCTACGAGTCTTCATTGACCTTTTGTGAGAACAAAGCAAATTTTGATATATATATATATATATATATATTATATATATATATATATATATCTATATATATATATAATATTTATATATATAATATATATATATATATATATATATATATATATATATATATATATATATATATATATATATTAATATTTATATATATATATATAATTATATATATATAATATTAAAGATTTAGGCTGTCGTCAATATGCCATTTTTGAACTATCTTAAATGCTGATGTTGTTGTTATTTGAGTACTAGCTTCTGGTGAAGTTTGAAGTTCATCTTCCTCTAAATTTGATTTTTTAGAACTACTACTAGATTTTTCGTTTTTGTAAACGGTTGAATGTTTTCCTTCTACATGGTTCCATAATGGTTTAGTTGAGTATGCTTTTGAATTTTTACCACGACTTATAAATCTTCCCGAGCTGGTTTTATCGCATAGTAAGC
>JABUQX010035464.1:5000-7500 GCA_015478945.1 Trachelipus rathkii
TATATATATATATATATATATATAAAAATATATATATATCCTTATGAGTTTCATGGAGTAGATAAATATGTTTGTTTTTTTTTTTAACTTTTTTTTTCACATATATATTGTTCAATAAATTTAAGTGCTGATGAGCAGGATCAAAAAATTTTAAATACAAAAAAAAGGTAATTATTTAATAATATCGTAATTTTATTCGCATCGTACGCTTGGCAGCGCTTGGGACAGAGAGACGTCTCTGGATATATTCTGTAGTGCAAAAATTTACCCGAAAACAAGAGAAAACTGTTACGGCAAGTAGATCCACGTAGATTAGGTTGAAATTTACTGCATCGTCGATCCATATAGGTTAGGTTGAGTTTTACTGCATCGTCGACCCTTATAAGTTAGGTTGCGGTTTACTACCCTCTAAGATCAGGTTATCATATATTTTGTTATGTATACAGAGAATATATAGGTATATGAAAAAAAAATACAAAACTTATTTTATCCACAATTATTTTTTACCCTATCTTGAATTCTTTCACGTATTACCACTTTCTCATGCAAAATCAACTTTTTTACTTACTTTAGTATTAAATTTTTAGTACTTTCAAATTTCGTATCTTTCTCATCAGCATCTTAAATAATTGCTAGTATCATTAAACAATATGTGAAAAAAAGCTAAAAAAAAAAGCATTTAGCTGCGCCATAAAACTCATAAGGTTATATATATATATATATATATATATATATATATATATATATATATATATATATATATATATATATATATATTATATATATTATATATATATATATTTATATATTTTTATATACATAAAAAATTATATATTATATTATATAATATATATATATATATATATATATATATATATATATATATATATATATAATTAGCTGTGATACGTTAACTGAAATGTTTACGTTATATTTAATTGATGGATAAAACAATGTTCCATAAAGCCCTATTATCATAATGACACATCTAATTATGTAAAACATTTGACAACTTACTTGTGAATAATCCGTTTGCGAGTTCAATTGTCAATTGTCAATTGAAGCTCAACAATATATTTTTATGTGAGATTGTGTAGTCAATAAATGACTTTAGTTTTAAAAAATGTAAACCTCGAGAGTGACTATATTAAACCACGAACTTCAGTAACGGAATTCAAATCTTATAATAATTCAAATTTAATATATATAATCATATAAGAAGTCGTGTAATACATTAACGTTGATTGAGAATTATTTTGAAGCCTTGGGAATCATCATGGACGAAGAATTTGCCAACTCTTTGGCCATTTGCATTACGACATTGTTATCACTCTCGTCTTTTGATGCTTTCGACTTTCGATCCGTATTTCAGAGCGTAGCCATACTTGTAAGTTCAAAAACCACTTGTAATATATATATATATATATATATATATATATATATATATATATATATATATAATATATATATATATATAGATATATATATAATATAATATAATATATATATATAATATATATATATATATAAGTATTTCATATATATATATTATATGATATATATATATATACTATATAAAAAATTATATTTTAAAAATATTGTATATATATATAAAATATATAATAAACAAAAATAATATGTACATATATATATATATAATTATATATAATATAATATATAAAATATATATATATATATATATAATATATAATACTATATATATATATATAATATATTATATATAATATATATTATTATATTATATATATATATATAGTTTAATAATATATATATATTATATATATATATATATATATTAGAGGTGTACCGGAATTCCGGTCCGGCCGGAATTTGACATTTTTTTCCGGTTCCGGTTCCGGTTCCGACCGGAACCGGAATTACTAATTTACTTCTGAGAAAAAATTTGCTGGAAGAGATTTATTTTATATAACCATAGCCCATCTTTTAACAAAAATATAATAGTAGCCTTGTATAGTATTCATATAGTGCATCACATACCCTCAGGCATTATTAAATAAAGTTTACTTCAAATACCTTCAAAAAATATAGGATTTTAGATTAGAAGCCAGATTTTTCTTTTTTTCCTTTTTACACTAACTGACTCGCTGTCACTTTCACTTCCTTCAAACTTATAAAAACTAAGTAACATTGCAGTAATTTCTTTTCTTAATGCTCCTGATGATTGAGGTACTTGGCAAATCTAGTTATTGCAGATAATGCTCGTTTCTGAAAATGACTCATCGCCTGAACCTTCTTCTGTACTGCTGCTACTATTATCACTTTCTACCTTCAATTATTTTCATATCTCTTCAAGCATCCATTTTCTACTCAATTCTCTTATTTCAGTAGAAAATAAAGCAGTTAGTATCTTGGGTCTACTAGTCTACTACAGTATTTAAAAAAATTATCTTGTTTTGATATTTGTCTATTGATCCTTTCTCTTCATTTTTATTCATAAATCTAAATCTAATGCCTTCCT
>JABUQX010035464.1:12500-32500 GCA_015478945.1 Trachelipus rathkii
TTTTGCTTTTATATTTTGAAGATATTGGTGTGGGTGGTAGAATGTTGTTAAGTGTGGGATTGAACGTATATTCTCCTTTCTTTGGCAAGTTAAAATTAGGAAGCCGTTCTGAAGCTATAGTGATTCTACGAGTTTTACGTTTGGTGGGTCTTATACCTTTAAGATGGGGCAACACGTATCTTTTATGTTAATGTGTGATTGATGACTAGATCTTATTGGGTGGAGAGCAGAATTTGAGAGGTCGTATGTGAGATCGTGTTACGTTTGGGACCGAGTCTTTCTGTAAAAATTATTTGTTTCACCTATATAAGTGAGGGGCATTGATGGCAGGGGATTTTGTATATGCATTGTGAGTTTATTTTGTAAGTTTGAGTTGGAGGGTTTGAAGATTCTTTTGAGAGAAGAGGTGTTAGAGGAAGCTAGTCTTAATGATGAAGGTAAAGTTTTGAGGATTTGTTTATGTAGTAGGTGAGAAATGGGTAGATAGGTGAGGGATTGTGTGTTGGTCACGGTGGTTGGGTTGTAGAAATTATTTTTTGCTTTTTTAAGTGAACCTTTGATAATGTAGGTTGGATAAGAAAGTTTCTTGAACGTACTGAAAATGTATTTAATTTCATTATGAAGAAGAGTAGGAGAACAGATGCGTAAAGCTCTTAGGAAGAGAGAGGATAGAACACCAGATTTAATATGTTGAGAATGTGTGGAGTACCAATGAATGTAAGAAGGGTTGGAAGTAGGTTTACGATAACCGCTAAAGAGTTAGGGTAGGGCTGTTGTTCCCAAGAGAGGAGGGTACAAGGAAAGGTAGGGTGTTGATTGTTAGAGAAGTTCCATTGTAAATTTTTAATAATTCTTATTTAGTCTTTCAAATAAAATCGTCTGAGGACGGATTTTTTTTATAAGGGAAAAAAATTAAAAGAACCCGCGAAAAGCTTTTACGAAAATTTAACCATCTTATGAAACTGTTGCTTTTTTTTTAAAACACTTTTTTAATAAATATATAAATTAAGGCCTTTCTATTATTAATATATATATATAAAATATATATATATATATATATATTATATATTATATTATATATAATATATATATTATATATATATATATATTATAATATATATATATATATAATTATATATATTATATATATATATAATATATATATATATATAAATATTATATATATAAATAAATATATATAGATATATATATGTATATATATATATATATATATATAATATATATATATTTATATATATATATTATATATATATATATATATATACTTATATATATATATAACTATATATATATATATATAGGCGAAATCACTTCGACAGTCATAGAAAGGGGGGTTAATTAGAGCACTTTCCTCGTAGTTGGTTTATTGTGACAGTTAGATAACAATACAAAGATGATTTTCAGTAAATAATTGGATAAATGATGGATGGGCATATATCAACGTTAGCACTATTATGAATTACACAGACTAACTAATAAGATAATGCACTAATTCCCTATCCTAAATAGACCTGCCGGCCTTTTGTTCAATCTAACAATTTACGTAGGGCAGCCTCACAGTACGAGGTTCGGCTACTAGAACTCCCGGGTAGGAATTTGTGGCGTCCTTCAGGGGCCAAGCACCAATCATTAACCCTTGTTTGTTGGCACTCTGTTCCTCCGCGAAGAAAGAGGCGCCAAACACTTTGACTTTCAAATACAATGTACATTGTGTAAGTATGAAGTAGACCACCATTAATGCAAAGTGATATGCAGGAGGTTTGCAATAGCCTCTTACAGAGATGCATGCACTCTAAGACATTGCATGCTATTGTCTTACAAGGATTCCCTATCGTAATTTTCACCCTAGACTGGTGGCCCTCGAGTGCAACAAAGGATCTCTGCCTCGGAGAACAGGGGTGAGGCCCTGTTTCGATTTCACAGATATACTTTCTTTAACCCTTCCTTTCGATGAATACATTGAAATAAAATGTTGAGGGGAAGTGGAAGAACAGAGTGAAACACTACATTTGTGGAAGGGAAAGACTTACAATATGTATATTTTAATACCATTTTTAACCACTTTGGTTCTCGTATTAAGTACCATAATAACGTCTTTAATCTCTTATTTTCCTCAAGAGATATTTACCTCAGTTCCTCTTTTCTTTTCTCTACTTCTTTTATTCCGCGTTTTTCTTGCGTTCTGGTGGATCAGGAACGAGATTATAGAAAATTTTGACATTTCTTAGATTTTCAACTACCACCTTATCCCCTTTTATAATATGAGCGTTGTTATTAGTGATCTTGACGACTCTATAAGGTCCGTGGAATCTTGGAGAGAGCTTACCACGATTGTATTGTTGACTTTTTACCAGCAAATATTGAGCATCTTTTAAATTACGAGGGACGAACACATTTCTGTTCCTCAAGTTAGTTCTCTGAGAGAGTGGTTTGGCTATGAGTCCAGCCAGTTTTTCAATATAATTATCATAGGTTTTTGGTTCGTCTGGGAGTGAAGGGTCTATCAATCCGTCAGGAATGTTTATATCTTGCCCGAACATCAATTTGCTCGGACAGATGCCGGATTCGGAGATAGGGGCAAGCCGAAGTGCGAATAAAACGAATGGTAATACGTCTAACCACCCTTGACTTTCCATGCCTGGTTCAGCTAGCATGGTTCTTAAACTGGTTAGAATCATCTTATGTGTTACCTCCACCTTGGAGTTCGAGAATGGCGCGTAGCTCGCGGTAGTTGTATGAGTTATTCCTAATAGTTTACATACACTTTCAAATAAATGTGATGTGAAATTTCCACCCTTATCTGTGATCAGGTTGCTGGGAACTCCACACATCGGAATTAGCTGATTTATCAATGTTTTCACAATGGTTTCTTTGGTGATGTCCTTGAGGGGGAAAGGCCCACACATAATGGGAATATCTATCAATGAGAGTTAATAAGTACTTGTATCCTCTACAAATCGGTAATTTCAAGATATCACAATTTAAATCTTGGAATTTGTAGGAAACTTCTTTATACTTCCCGTAAATAGGGTTTATGCTACGGCCGGTCTTTCCTATTTGACATTGTGGACAGCTTCTCACAAGAGCTTTTACTCTCTTATGCATGTTGCGAAACACGAAATCGCTTTTTATCGCGGTAAGACAGCGCGATATCCCGAGGTGTCCTTGAAAGTGAGTTAACCGTATAATATCGTCTATGTGTTGATCAGGGAGAATGACTCTAGCATAATTCAGTGAGGTATCAACGTAGAGAGAGACTTCATTCTTTTTGAACCAGAAGGGTTGTTTCTTTATGATTAATGAACTTTTTTCTTTATTTTTAAGCAATGAATTAATGTATTCATCTTCTAACTGGTCTTTACTAATCTCCGCGTAATTAACTTCTTTCCTGAAGCGTTTTATCAAATCAATATGAGCTTCATTACAGCGCTGAATTAAATTTATTCGTGTGTTTTCCGTAAGTATATCATTTATTTCATCTAACTTTTTAGTTGGCGATTTTTCACTTATTTTGTGTAATTCTTTTTCTTCCATTTCTATTCTTTCTTTCATTCTCAAACCCTTTGGGCTTAAGTTTCCTTTTTTCTCAGGAGAAATATTCCCGGAATTTCTCTTTTGTTTACATTTTTGTCATTTAAAGGGTCTACCTTTTTACCCTTCATTGGACTGCCGACCGCAGCGCGTGTGTGGTTTTGTTTTATTACCCTCTGATAACGAGCTTTTAGCTTCGGAGAAAGTTCTTCATATTTGTACTCGGTTGTAAAATTGGAGCAAGAATCCACGTGGAGTATGGGAACTTCGCTCTTATTGGCTAATTGGCTGAAATGAGGACCAATCACAGTGTTTGTAGGAGAGGAGGTGATTTTTGATGGTTCTTCTGCGTCAGTAGTCTCACTTTCTTCGTTATTTGGTTCATCATTACTGATATCATTTATTAATAAGTATTCTTCTAAGGGATTTTTCTTTTTTGTTAATAATTTGAAAGAAACTTTGTAACTAGTTAATAAATTGAGACTTCTGATTTCACGAATGTTGAAGTTTTTATCGTCATTTGTTCTTTTATATTTGTTTATAAGTTCACGGCAGTTGGTTTCTATATCAATATTTTTATTTGTGAGGAGATATCCGTACTTCTTGAAGACTTTTGTTAAGCATACTAAAAGGCGATTTGCTTCGTCATACTTTCTTTCAGTTGGCGAGAGTATGGAACTAAAAAACGCAATCGGAAGATCTGCTGTGTTAGTGATGGATAAAATAACAGCAGCTGTAGATACATTTGTAGTATGTATGATAATTTTGTAGTTAGAAGAGGTGCCCGGATAAGCAAGTACAGAAGCATTTTCAACAGCATTTTTAATATCTTTGAAGGCCTTCTCTGCTGTGGTATTCCAACAGACGCGTCGATTTGAATATGGTTTACCCTTCAAGAACATATTTAGGGGCGCTGTTAGTTCAGAAAATAATGGCACGCTGCTTCCGGTAAAAAAGCTCACTTCGGCCAAGGAAAGATCTTAATTCTTTGATGGTCCTGGGTTTTGGGGTGTTTAAAATATCCCCAATTTTCTCGTGATTCGGTCTGATACCATTTTCATTATAGTATATCCCAAGTACATCAATCTCTCTTTGGGCACCTTTGGCATTTTAGGGGATTAAAAACTGAGTGAGGTAACTTAACCTCTTCAAACTTCTCCAGGAGGATTTTTGGCTCTTCTTCGGTCTTTGTGTGAATCAAAGACGTCATCCATATAGGCCTGAGTATTTCGGTAGGCCTTGTAGGACTGTTCAATGTAAGATTGAAAATTAAACGGAGGATGACACATAGGCCCATGGAAGATTTCTGTTAACGGTAAAAGAGCCGATATTTTGAAGTAATGGTAAAGTTACTTTTGTAGTCGGGGTGCATAATGGCACTGAGTAGAAATGCCTTGTTGTCACTGTCAAGTTTGGTGAAAAAGGACGGCTCCCCTGCAGTTTGATATTGCATCTTTGCAGGTGCGGAAGTCCAAAGACTCCCACCTCGGCTCTTTTGTTCAACTCTCTGAAATCGGAGATATTCTTGACTCGATTTTCGCTTTCTGGCAGGAACTCATGGTGAAAAGACCACTGGAATGGGACTGCGGCAAGAGGGACTCCCGTGCTACGAGGTTTGTTCAGTCTTGCTTTTGTGTTGAGCCATAAAGTTTAGGTGGGACCCTCCTTGTTTAAGGAGAGGGGCGTCCTTTTATATCTATTTTAAAGGATAATTGCTGGCTAAGTATCATTAATACTTTCTCTGGAATATAGGCGGCTTCTTCGTCAGTAGTTATTTGACCGTCTTCAGCTATTAATGCTGTGCTCATTCTCTTATTTTTATTTTTATATCTTTCAAAAATTTCATTCCACCTTTTTTCTTGTTTCAATTTGATGTGGTGGTTTCCGGGGAGATAAGGGTTTACAAATAACTCAGAATATTTCGACAATAACTCATTAAAATTTAAAGAACTAGAAGGCACATGCTCAGGAGGAGGAGAGAGAGAGAGATTGGAAGAAGAAGGAATAGGAGCATCATTAACATTAAAATTCACATTTCTACTCAATTTTATGGTCTTATTTGTAATTTGATCTAACAATAAATCTTCTTTAAAATTTATGCCCATCTCAAAATTTTTTAAAAAGTCTAATCCTAAAATATTTGTGCTTACATTAGCGATATAAAAAGTAACAATATAGCTACGCCCCAATCCCAGATCGATTTCAATATCTTTAATACCATAGATTGCAATTTTTGAATTGTTAGCAGCAAACATATAGCCTACCGGCGCTTTTTGATGGTCATTAGCAGCGCATGATAAGAGGCAGCAGATAGAGCCACAGTCTACCAAATAATCGATCTTATTTAATGTGTCATAGACTATATACAAAGTCAGATTGTCAATCTTGCAAACCCTCCTGTCTCCCTCAACATCGGCTGTAACTATCTTACTGCTCAAGCAGCGCTCGTCATCAGCATTCACATCAGTTGGGTCTGACAGGATAGTTGCTACATTGCTTCCATCTTCCCTTGTATTATCTATAACACCCCCCCCCCCCATTTAATAAATTTGAGTTAAAAAAAACGTATTCCCCCTTGCAAGGGATTAACAGTGGCAATAAAAAGGTTATTAAGTACATTACCAACATTGCTTGAGACAGTTGTATCGAGACCTGTATTGAGGTCAGTATTATTTAATGTAATATCATTATTTGTTGATATTTTTTCATTTTGTGGACTACTACTACTTTCCATATTTAAATTTTTAGTGTTCTTTAAACTAGAAGGAGCATGCATTCCTTGTACATTTGTGTGAATTGAAGAGTATTTATTGATAAAGTTTTCATTAATTTGTTCATTTTTTTCATTTTTATTGTTATTTTTAATGATATTTATATTTTCCATTTGAGTAGTGCTGGTAGTTATATTTATATTTTGATCAGTTTCTGGATCAGTATAGTTCATATTGTTTTTAATAATAATATTATTTTCATTGTCATTGTTATTATTATTATTATTATTATTATTCTTATTATTATTATTATTATTATTATTATTATTATTATTATTATTATTATTATTATTATTATTATTATTATTATTATTATTATTATTATTATTATTATTATTATTATATATTATTGATTATATTATTATTATTATTATTAATGAGCAGGTAGTAGTAGTAGTAGTTACAGTAGTAGTAGTAGTAGTTCACTATTATTTTCAAGGTTAATAGAGTTATTATGATGATTAAAATTTTTATTTAATTCTTCAGCACTTTTATTTAGTAAGTTTATTTCATTAAGCACCTCACTGTTTGTAATAGGGTCACTTATCACTTGGAGGGTGTTATTAAATCTCACTTTTCTATTTTGAGTATGTTTTTCACGGCTGCTATTAGATGATAAAATTTGCAGCCGGGTTAGCAGTTTTCCGACGATGATGGGGCATTTTTCTGGTTATTACCATATATTAATGGATACATAGGACACTCATTGCTTTCACATTTGTAGGCTTTGAAGAGATAGCGACCATGATAAAAGCATAATTGATTGACAGCGTTATTAAAGGCTTTACTGTATCCATTTGTATCTGATTCAGCGTGGCGTGACCTACTTTTCTCGCGTGTCCTATTTCCTCTCTCAGCTGAGTTCGCTTGGTTTTTAATGAACAGCTGAAAGTCGTGTGCGAGCTCGGTCACAATTTTTGTGAGGTGGGCCATCTGGTGGGCGATTTGACCTTCACTTTTGCTCTCAGTTTCATGTTGGCGCTCTTGGTTGCGCGCGTTGGGAAGAAGGTAGGCGGAGTCTGTTTTGTTACGTACAGAATTTACAGAGCTCCAAGTCTGTTCTTCGTTTGGTTGATGATAATTTCTTCCTTTTCGAACGAAATTCTTATAAAGATCGTCTGAAACTTTAACCATTCTTACAAGGTCATTTTCTTCAGCTAATGAATACACTGACATCTGAATATTTTGGGGCATCTGCTCTAAGAAGAGGTCAATTGCGAATTTAGGATTGTGTTCTACCAACACATCGAAGCTTTTATTCCCCAATACCCCTTTTACACGATGGAGATATTCACTGGGCAATTCATCGGGTCTTTTCAGCCCTGTTTAAAGACATCCTCGGATCCTGTTTCCTCAAGGCTGGAGGGTAAACTTCTTCATGCTTATGTAAATAGCAGGACGATAAGCCGTTGTTTTGAAGAGGAAAAGTATTTTGGAGACGCCAAATTTGTTGGGCAAGATTTGGGCCAATCAATCGAACCACGTTCATGGGTACTTCATGTGTGATTTAATTTCTGAAGATCCTGTGTGTGGGTAGCCTTAACCAATTGATTAACATCGTAGGGGTCAAAAGGTTGGTAATTTGGACTTGATGGTTATTTTGACTGTTATGTTCTTAAGGTGAGTCGCCCATTTCAGGACGTCCCCGTCCGTTCCTTTTTGCGCGATAGAAGATGGTTGGCTCGTCGCTTCCATCCTCAGTTTGTCCGCAGAGCGAGAACCATGATGGCGGTTTAGTTCCCTTCATTATGAGAGGGGGAAAGGCGTTGGGGAGAGGGAGTTTGGTCCTTCCCCTCTTTTTGTGGACTTCTTTGTTTGAGTCCTCAGAGTTAGCTGTCTTCGTCGAATACCATTTTCTATGTTCTTGTTGTTTCCGACTGAGTTTTGAGTCACTTAACTAGGCGTTGATTTTAGGCCTAAATTCGAGAGCTTGAATTTGAATTTTCGCTTTCGAAGTAATAACGACTTTCTTTTCTTATTTAGATGGAGATTAATAAGAAACTTTTCTTCACGTTATTAATTTTGACTCAAATAATTTATTTACTTTATCTAACTATCAATATTTTAAGCAATGAACTGACGACAAATAACACCGGATTATTTTTTTTTTTTTTTTTTTTTTTTTTCAATTATTTAATGTATCTGACTCCAATTAGGGGTTTTAAGGGTCACTTTGGGGATCACCAAAATGACGTCCTTAAGGCCGAAATCACTTCGACAGTCATAGAAAGGGGGGGTAATTAGAGCACTTTCCTCGTAGTTGGTTTATTGTGACAGTTAGATAACAATACAAAGATGATTTTCAGTAAAATTGGATAAGTAATGGATGGGCATATATCAACGTTAGCACTATTATGAATTACACAGACTAACTAATAAGATAATGCACTAATTCCCTATCCTAAATAGACCTGCCGGCCTTTGTTCAATGTAACAATTTACGTAGGGCAGCCTCACAGTACGAGGTTCGCTACTAGACTCCCGGGTAGGATTTGGTGGCGTCCCTTCAGGACCCTAGCACCAATCATAACCCTTGTTTGTTGGCACTCTTTTCCTCCGCGAAGGAAAAGAGGCGCCAACACTTGACTTTCAAATAATGTACATTGTGTAAGTATGAAGTAGACCACCATTAATGCAAAGTGATATGCAGGAGGTTTGCAATAGCCTCTTACAGAGATGCATACACTCTAAGACATTGCATGCTATTGTCTTACAAGGATTCCCTATCGTAATTTCACCCTATATATATATTATATTATATATATACTAATATTTATAATATATATATATTATATATATAATATATATATATATATATATATATATATATATATATATAAATATATATATATTATATATACTATATAGTATATATATAATATATATGAGGCTCGTGATTCGAATAACATTTAAGATGTAAGTAAAATTTAATTAGCTTTAATGATTTAAATGGGGAATGAATGTTTGTTTACTCATTATTATTTAAATAAATCTCAGCTAACAATACGACAAGTCTAATTAGCGTTGAGTCATATAGAATAAATAGAGAATAAAATTATTTTTAATTAATGTAGTGTGGGTTGTATTGTGTTGTGTTGTGTGTGTGTAGGTGTGTGTGTGTGTGTGTAGGTGTGTGTGTAGGTGTGTGTAGGTGTGTGTAGGTGTGTGTGTGTGTGGTAGTGGCATACTGAATGCAAGCGGTGCACCATATGATGGTTTTTAGGTAGTACCATTGAATACCAATTCGGAAAGTTCATGTGTCTTTTCAGTGATATGGAACCATCTTTAGAATAAAAGAGTCGCATGGTTAATGGTTTGGGTTTAGATCGTTAAAGTACTGATCACTTAGTAAAATTAACCATATGTTAGTTAGTTCATTTTACCTTGCAACTAAAATTATAACAATAGAATAGGCAATGCCACCTTAAATGCTAAACTATTTATATATATTATATATTATTATATTAATATATATTATTATATATTATTATATATATATAATATTATATAATTATATTATATATATATATATATATATATATATATATATATTTATATATATCATTAATTTATATATAGCTACAGGTATAGCATATTAATATATAGTATATATATATATATACTTATATTAGTAATATTATATATTATTAGAGTATGCGTATTATAATATCTATTTTCCAAAATTAGCGAATGCGAATGTTATGCGAGTATTTTTTTTATTTTTCGCGAATGCAAATGCGAGTGCTAATGCGAATATTACTTATTGACATTAATGTGCCTCTTTTTATGCTCGGTATAAGTGTAACATTTTTTGCTTCTGTTGTAAGAGTTTTGACATAAAAAAAATGAATGAATAAAATACTTTCAATTTCCTAGGTTTTCAGGTTGCATAACGAGGAGCCATTGTTACGCTCTTCCCATTTACCTCTTTCTCAACCTCCATCCACCCTTTGAAATCGAAAGGGTACAATTAAAAAATAGTAATTATCAGCTCTCTATGAGCATCTAATATTCTAGTTTTTTCTTCATAGATCAGGCCAGCACCATTAGAGATACGTTTATTGCCAATACTTCATGGCGGACAAGCAAGCTAAGTCCTTGATAACTGTGGAAAATCAGGATTCATCTCCTCATGCAACCTCCACCAAACAAAACAAGAGGGTCTTCGTCATAGGAAATGCGTTATTATTTATGCCTGTTTAAACAGCTGATCATCTTGATCCTCATTGCTTGAATGTAGAATTGTGTTCATGACATTAGTGACAGAGGTGCTTCGGATGGTGTTGGATCAACGTGTGCTGTTCTTTGCTCTTTGCTTTACCTTCAACTATTTCAGACTTGTATTTCTATATTTCTTTGCATTTTCTGCTGACGCCTACATTAACCCTTTCCGTGAGAAACTGAGAAGTGATTTTTGTTCTTGTTTTGACCAATCTAGAGTCTAAAAATGTAGCTATGGAATACAAGTCGTTGATCTTTCAGAAAACGATCCTTTGTTAATTTGCTTCAATATCGTCGCTCTCATCATTTTTATTCCTTGACTTGCATTGTCTGAGGATGCCAATGCTTTCTTCAGATTGGTTAAGAAAGGATTGAATTCCCCATTGATGACTAGTTTTCGCTAATTGTCTTGCTGATAACTTCGAAGGGTTGGAGAACAGTGATACAGTTGATAAGAATAGTAGAATTGTCATGGGATGTTGAGATTTATTTTATTATTAGAGTCTGAAACATTAAGTTTTTGAGTCCTTGTCATCAATTGCAGAGAGTTG
The DNA here is from genome assembly GCA_015478945.1 of Trachelipus rathkii. Taxonomy (NCBI): domain Eukaryota; kingdom Metazoa; phylum Arthropoda; class Malacostraca; order Isopoda; family Trachelipodidae; genus Trachelipus; species Trachelipus rathkii. The sequence continues at coordinate 23,596 of JABUQX010035464.1, forward strand.
TTCCAACGCCTGGCAACGTTATGTATTACTGAAAGTTGTAGAACATTAATTCTGAACTGTATACATATATATATATATATATATATATATTAGGAACCGACCGGGGCCCCGGCCCCGGCCCCGGCCCCGGCCAACCCCGGCCATTTTTAGCGACCCCGGCCCCGGCCCCGGCCCCGGCCAAAAATCAGGAAAAGCCGGGGTTTTCTGCCGGGGTTAACTGTAAATTTACAGAGGGTTAAATCAAACAAAATAAAAAAAAATATTTAATTCCATTACTCCTTTGTTACAAATTAATGCAAAATATATAAACATACCTAAATATAATAAATTTTTTTTTGTTATTTACTATGATTTCAAATTAAAATTGAGGCCAAATTATAATTTTTTCGAGTTTTTTAACATAAAAATATTCGAAATTTGATATATCAAACGAATTCGGAAAAGGAAATAAATATAATTGTTGAAATATTAATGTATTTAATTATTTAAAGTAAAAATATCTTCAAGAAAATCAAATATTTTCAGAAATCTCTTTTCAAAATTATTTATTTAATTGAATATATATATATATATATATATATATATTTATATTATATATATATAATATATATAGTATATATTATATATATATATATATATATATATATATATATATATATATATATTTATATATATATAATATATATATATATATATAAATATATATATATATATATATATATAAGATATATATATTATATATATATATATATATTATATATATATTATATATATTATATATTATATATAATATTATATATATATATTAAATATATTATATATATATTATATAACGATTTGGTTAAAATTGTTGCAATAGATTTGTTCCTAGGGAACCGAATTTAAAGATGAATAGGAAGATGAAGCATAATTTTGGCAACATTTATTATAATGGACGTTTCGGGTATATAACGTTACCCATCATCAAGCACTGCAATTGAAATAAAATAATATAATTTTATAACACAAAATATAAATAAATGAACTAATATAAAAAAACTGTAATACAATAAAAATGCAACACATAAAATTTTTTAAAATAAATAATTCACACGAAAAAGTACTAAAGATTTGTTAGGTTCATTACAGAGAGCGAAATGCACACTGAAGTTAGAAAATTTGTCTACAGTGAGAAAAAAATAGTTACTTGTTGGGAACTATATATTAAATTATTGAGGAAGAGGGGAATGACGACAAATCCTTATTGTAATTCGGGTTTTAATTTCAAAAATGTAGAGAGACTCAAGAATCTTTCTGTCTGTTGATCATTGCAGGGGATAGGGAACTAAAATTTTTTTGTGCAATAGGGTGATTATTTTGAAAGGCATGATTGCGTATGGAGGAGTTTTCTGGGTTGTGATAGGTAAACCAGTTATATAAGAAACTCCCCGGTGTTTCGAGATCCTCAAGTAAAGTTGGAGGCCTGTTTGGCCCACGTAACGGGCGGACGTTGCAGTCCACACACTTATACAAATATTTACTAATTGAGGACCTGCTATATGGGGAAGATGATATCTTTATGGCGGAAATAAAATTTGAAATTTGACTGGTGGTTATTAATAGGAATTGAAATAAAAGCGAGCAAAGGAAAACGTCTTGGATAGAGTTGATGAGATGTTTTCACAAGTGCCTCGCGGATCGGAAAACTGTGAATTTTTAGATAGATAAGTGTTTAGGACGGTTGGGACTTGAAATTTAGGGCGTGAAATGGTTATTAAGAAAGTCGTTTACTAGGTTTGTAATAGTGTTGTGAGGAAAGATTGAGAAAGGCAAATGGTGAAGGTATTGTAATTTCAAGGTGGAAAGACCATCATGAGAAGCATAAGTTAAAGGCACGGAAAAATTTTGCATTGTAGTGAAGACAGTTTGTATTTGGAGGGGAGAAAACAGAAAACCTTCTTTACTACATTAGGTCTTAATTTCTTTTAAGTTTTCTCCCCTCCAAACATACAAACTGACTTTCACTACCAATTGCAAAATTTTTCCGTGCCTATTAACTTATGCTCCTCATGGTGGTCTTTCCACTTTGAAATTTTGCAATCTCTTTCCTCACTACACTATTACAACCTAGTAAACGACTTTCTTAATAACCATTCCGCCCTAAATAAAGTCCCAACCGTCCTAAACAACTTATCTACCTAAAAATTCCGTTCTTCGGTCTAGCACCGCAAAACTTGTAAAAACTCTCAATCACACTCTATTCAATGCTTTTCCTTTTGCTCGCTTTATTTTCATTCCTATTAATAACCACAGTATTTCAAATTTTTTTCCGCCATAAAGATTCTCTTCCTCTACATATGAGGTCCTCATTAGTATATTTGTATAAGTGTGCGGACTGCAACGTCCGCTACAGTGGTGCCAACAGGCTCCAACTTTACTGAGGATCTCGAAAAACACCGGGAGTTCTTATGAACTGGTTTTACCTATCACAACCCCAGAAAACTCCTCCATACGCAATCATGCCTTTTAAAATAATCACCCTATTGCACAAAAAATTTTAGTTCCTATCCCCTGCCAATGATCAACTCGACAGAAAGATTCTTGAGTCTTCTCTAAACATTTTTGAATAAAACCCGAATTAAATAAGGATTTGTCGTCCATCCCCCTCTTCACTCATTAATTTATATATATTCCAACCAAGTAACTTTTTTTCTCACTGTAAACAAATTTTCTTAACTTTCAGTTTGCATTTCTCCTTCTATGTAAATGAAATAATTAAATCTTAGGTACTTTTTTCGTGTTGATTTTTATTTATTTTTATTTGTTTCATTTATTGTATTACAGTCTTTATATTAGTTCATTTTTATCATATTTTGTGTTATAAGATGTATATTATTTTATTTCAATTCAGTGCGATGGATGGGTAACGTTATTATAGCCCGAAAACGGTCCTATAATAAATGTGCCCAAAAATATGCGTTCATCTTCCTATCATCTTTTATTATATATTTAATATTATATATATTATATAATTAATATTATAATATATATATTATTATATTATATATATATATAATATTATATTATATTATATTATATATATATATATAGTATATATATATATATATATTATTATATATATATATATATATATATCATTATTTAATATCAACTTATTCTTCTAGAAAATCAATTATTTTCTTAAAAATTTCTTTCAGAAAATATTTATGTAATTGAATTGAATTAAATGATGTTCCTTTTTTTTAATTAAAAATTATTTATAATTGAAAATTATATTTAAATTTCATCCTAAGTTTTAAGAATATCAGTGTTTGTACCTTCCATTTTTAATTTTAACTAAACCCTCCTCTCTCTCTCTCCTCTCCGCCGGCCCGCTAATTAGAGCAGCCCGGCCCCGCGCCCGGCCTCTAAATTAACTCTCCTGTCTCGTGCCCTATTATATATATATATATATATAAATTATATATATTATATATATATATGATTATATATAATATATATATATATATATATATATATATATTATATATATTATATATATATATATATAATATAATATATAATATATATTATAATATGCGTGTATGTGTGCGTGTGATTAAAATGTGCTGCAATTTACCTACATTTTGAGAGAACTTCCTTAACTGATTTTTGGGATATCACACAATTTCTATTGTTAAGGTGCTTTTGATGACTGAAGGAGTTGGTGTTATTCACTCAAGAAAGTAAAAGATCTTTCTTTTTAATGGCACTTGCATCTCATGACACAGTGAACATCATCTGAAGATAAGTTTAATTTCACTAAAATTCCATTAAATATGTCACTGAGATTTTCACTGGTGTAACGTTCAGTTAGTAGTGGGGTGCAGAACACAAAATTTTGGCGTTCGAAATTCTTGACTACGGCATGACTAGTCAGAGACAACAAGAAACTCCTGATTGAGTATCTGATCATTCGCTGCTGGAGAAAGCTAACTTGAACGATTGTTTCATAAAGGTTATTAATTCTGAAACTTCAGTTTTAGCGCAGTTATATATTTTCTCACACACATTAACTGAAGTTTTGACTTTGACGTAGTGGGTTTAAAGGGACCACTCCTTTCATTAGCCCTACACAAAGTCAAAAACATCAACGTGATAAAGGGTAAGATCGTCCATTACTATCAAATCTATCGTTTGTGTTTTTCGTTTTTTTTTTCTTCCCATATCTTTGTATTTTCTATACAAGTTTCAAGAATAATCTGCTTCATTATTAAAGCTTGTGTTGACGATCTTTTATTCTTTTACTCGCTTTCTTTTCTAAATCTTCCTGATATTTGCTGCCTAGATGGTTTCTTCACCCAGATGTTTCTCTTTCTTTCTGAGAACATTACTATTATAAAGTATACACTTTGCGATGTCGTTGGATACAAAATGGAAGAAATCCAAAACCAAAATGGATGAGGATACCATTGCGTTCCTTAACAGTTCATTTCGAGCGTAATAAACTCCTACGTTCAAGTATATCAAGATTGCGAGACTTTGAGTGTGACTCAAAATACTGCCACGACCTCGAGTCTCTATTAGCCAACTGATATTCTGGGCAACTTTTCATAAAAGTCGAAATATTTTCTAACAAATCCCATCTGACCATTTTCTATTCGCATTTGCACGTGTCCGAGTGGGAATGAGAATGCGAATGCGAATGCGAATGTGAATCCGAATAATTTATTTTTAATATTCGCGAGTACGAATGTGGATGCGAATATTGAGAAATATGCGAATATTCGGTCCATCTCAGAATATATATATATATATATATATATATATATATTAATATATATATAAATATATATATTATATATATATATTTATTTTATTATATATATAATATTAAATATATATATATATATATATATAATATATATATATATTATATATATATAATATATATGATATATATATATATATATATATATTATATAAATATATATATAAAGTGATGATAATTTTGTGGTAGGATCGAATAAAACTCTAGATAGGCTGATGTTTGTAGTGGTCTTGTTGGTGTTAATTTTCAGTCACTCTTTGATGTCATTGTAGAAAGTTTGTCTAATTTTACATTTCTATATCATTGAGGTGTTCCTTTTAAATACTGATAACTGTTCGGATTTTTGGCGCTAAACCAAACATTTTAAAGTGATGCTAACACAAAAGTGTGTGCATAACATGGCACTACTCTTATATTAATAAAATCAGGATTGGAAATGAAGGAAACTAGTCCCAAATGGTCGACAGGGAAAATCATAGACAGCTCAAATAGTCGACATTTGTAAAAAAAAAAATCCTGGTAATTTAGAGTTTCTCAAATGAATCTAACAAAACTTAACCTAACCTAACCTAACCTAACCTAACCTAACCTAACCTAACCTAACCTAACCTAACCTAACGCCTACGGCGGGCTGTATGGAATTTTTTTTCATGTCGTGTCGACCATTTGACCTGTCGACCATTTTCCCTGTCCCCCATTTGGGGTAGTCCCCAAATGAAGAACTGTTTGTCACGCAGTTCCACCCTCCATTTCATAATCATGATATTCATTTGCTTGTTTTTGTAGCGAAAGTTCATAAAAAAAGCAGGTATGATTTACACCTTAATATTTTTTGGTGTAAGTCACAGGGGGCGATATCCCCAAAGAGAAAAGGTGTTTCCAATGAATCTGTAACAATAAAAGACTAAATGATTTTATTTTAAAATCCAAGAATATTTTGCATAACACTTACACGTTATAAAAAGAATTAAAAGAATGCTGACTAACTGACATGCAATTGTGCAAATAATAATGCAAAAAATCATTGTTGTGTCTTTTGTCAAATACGTGATTACTTCAATGACCGTGCTAATTTTGTCTAAATTTTGCATTTATATATATATATATATATATATATATATATAATATATAAATATATATAAAATTATATACATCTTTACCCCTTTTATGAAACTAAGGAGTATAACATACCTATATATATATATATATATATATAAATATATACTCTATAAATAAATATATATTATATATATATAATATATATATATATACTATATATATATATATATATATATATATTAATATATATAAAAAAATTTACCCTAAAAATATATATATAAATATATATTTATTTATATAATATATATAGTATATGTAATGTCTTTTATTTTTAATATTAAATAATTATTATATAGATATAATATATTTATATAATAATTTATATAATATATATTTATATATATATATATATAATATATATATATATATATATATATGATATATATATAAAAATTCTAAATATATATAATATATATAGTAATATAATTATATATATATAAACGAATTGACCCTGAAAATAATATAAGAATTCGGTAAATTTAATTATTTCGACATGTCAAATCAGTTTTAAAGTTGCACTATGCATTTTTTTTTATAAGTTTCATGGTGCTGAAGAAATATTTTTTATTTTACCATCACTCACGTGTCAGGTGGTAGGGGTAGCGGAGCACCTTTTAGACAAATGTTCATATGCCATGCACTTGTATTTTGAAACTCGTTTTTCAAACACATGAAATTGAAGGAATTCATAACTTTTATCGTTGCCATTATACTTTTTTCAAGGTCATTTTTTGAGAGTTTTATTTTAAGCTTTGTTCCTTCTTTTCTGCTTATTTTAAGCATTTCTTAAAAGTTTCATGAATATCTGGACCTGGGATCCATTTTAATTTAAAAAAAACTTGCTAAGTGGAAAGGCGTTATGGCCTTTTGCAAAAACAACAAAAAGTGTGACTGTGCGAATGACGTTTGTTTTGCGAATAGAATTGCGTCAAAGATGTGTGACATTTCACTGATTGTTCAATGACTGTGTGCTAATTAAAATAGATGCAAATATTGGTTGTAAAAACCTAATTAATTTCTTACCTAGAAAAGTGATTATTGTAACATGCCTTTGGTAGTGCTGTGCTTGTACCAGACGGTGAGAAAGGAATGCTTGGCACTTAATGCCCTAATTCAAACTAGTGATTTTGTAGTAGTTAATATTATGCCTTTGAAGCTTTTATTACACTAGTAACAGATTTAGAGAAAGACTGATAAATGAATTTAACAGTGTAAATTTGTGATTAGTTAAAGGTATACATTTTGTCGGTTATATACCATTCAAGTAGTGGTAGTTTTTGAGAAAGGGCTGCTCTGCCTGGTATATGAATTCAAACTAGTGGGAATAATAAAAATATTGAAACCTACCGATTTCAAAAGAAAGATTTTGGGAATAAGTGTTTACATGAGGAATATCAAGGTGGATAAGAGGAATTTGGTAAACACTCTAAAACAGAGAGTGGTGCATCCATAATGGTTTTTAAATATGAAAAATTAACAGTAGGGAATAAGGAGACTTGCCCGACACAAAAATGTTTTGTAAGTAATTCATTATTATTATTATTATTATTATTATTATTATTATTATTATTATTATTATTATTATTATTATTATTATTATTATTATTATTATTATTATTATTATTATTATTATTATTATTATTATTTTTATTATTATTATTATTAATATTATTATTATTATTATTATTATTATTATTATTTTATAAATTATATTATATTATATTTTATTATTATTTTTATTTTATTATTATTATTGTTTATTATTATTATAATATTATTATTATATTATTATTATTAATTATTATTATGATTATTATCATATTATATTACTTATTATTATTATTATTTATTTTATTATTATTACTTATTATATTATTATATATTCATTGTAGTAGTTAAGTAGTAGTATAGTAGTAGTAGTAGTAGTAGTAGTAGTAGTAGTAGTAGTAGTTGTAGTAGTAGAATTCTAGCAAATTCATCAGAAGCTTATTTATCACAGGTAGTGGGAGTAATACGTGAGAGTGGAGTTGTGGTAGTAGTTTAAATAATAATAATAATAATAATAATAATAATAATAATATAATAATAATAATAAAATAATAATCCAATTAATAATATAATATAAATAATATAATAATAATAATAATAAATAATAATAATAAATACATAATAATTAATTAATAATAATAATAATAATACTAACTAATAATAGAAGAAGAAGAAGAAGAGAAGAAGAAGAAGAAGAAGAGAAGAAAAAGAAGAAGAAGAGAAGTGAAGTGCAAGTAGATTACTAAAAAGAGAAAAAACAAATTAAATAAAAAAAATATGTGATATTAAAATAGTTATCCAATTTACAATAAAGAAAATTTGCAGAAAACTAATTAAAAGAGTAACTTAAATAATATATTCATAGTAATATATATATATATATATATATATATATATATATTATAATTATATATACTATATATATATATATATATATTATATATATCTATATATATTATAATATTTACTATATAATTTATATATATATATATTATATACAATATAATAATATATAATCATAATATTATATATATATATACTATACTATATATATATTCTCATATAATATATATAATATATACTATATATATATATATTATATATATATTTTATATATACTATATATATATTAATATATATCATTATATATATATATATTATATTATTATAATTATATATATATATAATATATATCTATATATTATCTTCTTTCTTCTTTCTTCTCTTTCTTTATCACTCTTTCTAATTTTTCCCAAGCACATGGATCTAAGGTGCGTGACGAGCATCGGAAAAGAAAAGCCGTAGAAGTAATTAGTGGGAACTCATCGCAGTCAGAAAATCCACCCTAAAGCTTCCTGGGACAGGGATGGACCCTCACTATGGTAGATCGTCAATGTAAGGGTTTCATCCCCTGGCCCACGTGGGCCA
>JABUQX010035464.1:42500-69562 GCA_015478945.1 Trachelipus rathkii
TAAAGCAATAATTATTCCAAGTAAGGTCAAAAACTCATGAACAACCCTTTACGATAAAGTAAGTAATAACCATTCCAAGTAAAGTCAAAAGACTCATGACTAACCTTTTCCGATAAAACAATAATCATTATAAATAAATGGCTAGATCCAATATTGAGGATTTTGGGACCCCATTTTAGCCCACCTAAAAATGGACATAAAATTCTTAACTTTATATATATATATATATATATATATATATATATATATATATATATATATATATATATATATATATATTTATATATATATATATATAATAATATAAAGTATATATATATATATATATATATATATATATATATATATATATATATATATATATATATATATATATAACTTTAACTTTAACTTTTGACTTTAACTTTAAAAGTGTTTTAATGTCATATTGTCTAGAGGTTTTAATTATTTATAAATTACTCACGAATTAGCGCTTTTTAAGAAGACTTAGATGGAATGAAACATAACCTAATCTTTCGAACATGCCGAAATTTTAAGATAAGTTTTTAATGCTTTACCTTTTTAACTTTTTAAGTTTTTTTACGTATTTAATTTATTTATTAATGCAGCTTTTAGCTTTTTCTAAAGTTTTAATTAATATTATTATTTTTTGTACGTGATCTGTGTGTGTGTGTGTGTGTGTGTGTGTGTGTGTGTGTGTGTGTGTGTGTGTGTGTGTGATTGTTGTGTGGGCGTAATTCAGAGGGTTCTTTGGGTGGGCTGTGTATGGTAGATTGTGTGTGTTTTGTTTGTGAGGCTGTCTGTTTGAATGACTGGACAGAGAAGATGTAGGGGTGGGCGCAGGCTGGGGTTCTCTATTGACTTTGCTAACGTTCGTGGCCTCAAAGCTAATCATGAATCTGTGGAATATCACCTCGCTAACTCTCTACCTAACATTTTATTACTGTCTGAGACCCAGCTAGCCAGGGATTTTTTTTCAAATAAACTTAATATCTCCAACTATAACCTTTTCTATAATTTCAGACTAAATGGTGGAGTCTGTGCCTATATAAACATTAACACTCCTGTAACACGTCTTGAGAATCTTGAATCTCCTAATTTCGATGTTCTGTGGCTTAAAATCTTTCTCCCTACTACTACCATTATCTTGTGTTTCTGCTACTGCTCCCCTAACGGAACAGATTTTCAATTCCTTTTGAATATCTTACTACTTCTCATGAGACTGTTACTTCTTCTCATCCAAATGCTCAGATCATCTATTTAGGTGATTTCAACGTTCATCACACTGAATGGTGCTCCTCTCATACTGATGCAGGAGGAGAGGAGGCCAAAACATTCAGTATTCTCAACGATCTGGAACAGTTAATTAAAGAACCTACACACATACCAGATCGTCCTAACCAATTCTTGAACATGCTTGATTTATGTTTCACCACTACTCCTCCTCGATATAAATACACCATTTTCCCTTCCTATCGGTAACTCTGACCACAATCTTGTAGCTCTTAATTTTAAAACTTTTTTCTCCAGTTAGCTCCACCCGCGCCCCCAAACGTACTTTCTGGCACTTTAATCGGGCTAATTAGGGGGCGTTGCGTTTGCTAACTATTCTTGAGTGAATCCTGCTTTGAGTTCGGAGGACGCTTCGGTCACCGCTGAAAAGATAGGGGCCGTAATCGCCGATGGGATGAGCAGGTTTTCCATCTTCAAATCAAATCTTTTTCTCCAATAAAATCCATGGTTTGATGGGGAATGTTCTCGCTCCATTCAGGAGAGATTGCGTATCGGGCATGGAAAACTCTCGTTCTCCTATCACTCTTACCAATTTCATTCTGCTCGGAATCGTTGCAGAGCTATTATTCGACAGGCTAAGCGCGCTTTCACTAAAAGAAAGTGCGACAACCTACTTGGCTCTCCTACTGATAAAAATTTCTGGCCTCTTGCCAAAAACATTTCTAACAACTTTTGTAAATCTGCCTTTCCTCCACTTATTCGCTCTGATGGTTCTGTAGCTAACTCTCCTACTGAAAAGGCTAATCTCTTCGGCCTCCTTTTTTCATCTCTAATATCTTTTGTAAATCTTCCTTTCCTCCACTTATTCTCTCTCAGGTTTCCTATGCCTCTTCCCGTGATTACGCATGATCGGGTGTATGGGATTCTGAGATCTATGAGTGTCAGGAAGGCTAGTGGCCCGGATGGCATTCCTCCCCGTGTTTTGAGGGAGTGTGCTTCTGAGCTGCCCCTGTCCTCGTTCAACTCTACTCTCTATGCCTTAATACTTGTACATTTCCTCAGTGCTGGAAGCGCGCATACGTCCAACCAATCCCGAAAAAGGGCAGCCGTTCTGATCCTTCTAACTATCGTCCTATAGCTTTCACTTGTATTCTATCTAAAATCTTTGAAACTCTTCTTAACTCTCATTTCCTGGATCATCTGGAGTCTCATTCCCTTCTTTCAGATCATCAGTATGGCTTGACGCTCGAGGTCAACTGGTGACATACTATCCTATCTTTCTGATTTATGGTCTTCTGCCCTTAGGGACTATGGGGAGTCTTGTGGTGGCACTCGATATATCAAAGGCTCTTTTGATCGAGTATGGTATGCGTCGCTACTTCTCTAAGCTCCTTCCTTTGTTTCTCCTTCTTTGCTTACTCTTGTCAAGTTTTCTCTCTGGTCGCTCCATATCAGCACTCGTTGATGGAGCGACTTCTTCCTCCTTTCCTGTTAATTGTGGTGTTCCTCAAGGTTCTGTTTTATCTCCAACTTTATTCTTACTTTTCATCAACGATCTCCTCAGCTGTACTTCTAACTCTGTTCACTCTTATGCCGATGACTCAACTTTCCATTCTTCCACTCATTTCAAATCTGCTCCCTCTTTTGCATCTAGAGTTGCCTCTCGTCTTCAGCTTTCTGATTCTATTCTTGCTGACCTGGATGGGATTTGTGGGGCCGCCACAACCTTGTGAAATTCAACTCTTTGAAAACTCAACTACTTTACATCTCCCTCTCAAAAACACCTCCTAACTTTCCTATTTTTTTCGACGGCTCTAACGTCTCACCTGTTGACAACATAAACATTCTTGGTCTGAACATAAACAAAAAATTATCTTGGAAACCTCATATCACAATGGTTGCTAAGGTGGCCTCAAAGAAACTGGGAGTTCTGTTCAGGTTGCGGGAATTTTTTCTTCTCCACAGCTACTCCAGTTATATAAGGGCCTTATTCGCCCTTGTTTGGAGTACTGTTCTCACATCTGAAGGGGCTCCGGCTCCGGCTCCACCCTTCTATTGGACAGAGTTGAGTCTAAAGCTAAGAGACTAATTAACTGTCCCCTACTTTCTAACCCTCTTGCCCCTCTATCTCTTTAGGTACTACAACGGTAGATGCTCAGAGGAGTTGGCCACTGCATTCCACCTCCATTGCGTCGCCTCGCACAGGTGCCAGCTCTCGCATGTACTTATGGCATTGAAAATCCTAGACTGCCCGTTGTTGTGGTGCTCTCCTTCTTCCAGCCACTTCTGTTCTGTAGAACTCCTTGCCATCTTCTGTTTTTCCAACTGTATTTAATCTTCCTCTCTTTAAAACCCATGTCTGCGCACACCTGAGAAATTTGCGTTAGCTTGGGCCTTGGGTGGGTTTTCCGGTATTTATTTTCTTGCCCCTTCCTTGAAAAGGGCCCAGCCCGTGAGTGGTGGTAACCGTATATAAATATATATATATATATATATATATATATATATATATGTAGTTATATATATATATATATATATATATATTATATTATATATATATATATATATATATATTATATATATATATATATATTATTATTATATATATATATTATATCATATATATATATTATATATATATATATATATATATATATATATATATATATATATATATATATTATATATATATATATATATATATATATATATATATATATATATATATATATATATATATATATATATTATATATATATATATATATTTTATATATATATATGGGAAAAAGAAACTGCAGCGGACCTCTGGCAACGTCTATTTTGGGTGCTTAGTAAATTGTAATCAGCTGTTCGGAGCCTAAATTTTTGACATTTTTTCGTATCATCTTCTACAATTTTTTTTCGAAATTCAAACTTGAAATATACATAGATGATTCTATTACGCACAAAAATGTAGAAGTAGTTTTTTTATTTTTTGAAAAATTGTGCTCAGCAATGTCGAATTTCAAAATCCACTTCTTATTTTTCAATTGCTGAGCACAATTTTCCAAAAATAAAAAAAGTTATGTGCATTTTGTGTGTAATAGACCCCATCTATGCATATTTCAAGTTTGAATTGTCATTTCGAAAAAAATTGTAGAAGATGATACGAAAAAATGTCAAAAAAATTAGGTTCGGAAAAAATGAAAACGCCGAAACAATGATTACAGACACCGAAAAAAAAAACGAAATAGACGTCATAGAGGTCAAAAAAAGCTGTGGTTTGCTTTTTACCCATCAAATTTGTCTTAAAATTAAGAATTTTATGTCCATTTTTAGATAGGGGCTAAAATGGGGTCCTAAAATCCCCAATATTGGATCTAGCCCTGAAGTCAAAAGACTCATGACTGAACCTTTCCGATAAAGCAATAATCATTATAAATAAAGTCCACTTTCCAAGAATATTCACTTCCAGATTAGAATCTGCTCTTATAGAAAAACTTTCCAAAGTTCAAGTGTCTTGTATCTTTTATCAACAACAACAACTCAATTGGCAGCTTTTCCTAAGATTATAGAAAGCCTTCCCATGAGCTTACGGTCATTCATCTTTTAAAAATATAAATGTGCCGACTGTAACGTCTTCTATATAACCCAAACTACTCGATAACTGAATTTGTGAGCCTTCAAAAACATGGGCATTTCCTATCGAACTAATCTCATCACCTCTTGACCAAATAATTCAGCCATCAGATCACTAAGCACTTCAAAACTTCTTCATTCTTCAAAATGAATCTACAGATGAAAAAATTTAAATTTTGGAATCTTAATATATGAAAATATTTAAACCAATTCGCATCCATAAAATTTCTTTGACACTCCTGATTACCTGAACTATCTCCTATTCTCACACTCTTTTTTCCTTTCTTTTCTTTACAAATGCTTTGTCTATTTATTTATTTATTTATTCTTTTTATTCTTTTTATTCCTTGTTTTGCTATTACACAAACTTACTTATTTTAAAAAAAAAGGTGCGAAGTGTAAAAACACATCGCACAATTTTTTGATTTTTTATATTTTTATAATTAACTCTTAGTATTTTATTTTAGTTCATTAATTATATTATTTGTATGTTGTTAACTTTTCAGATTCATTTTATAATATGTACTAAAGACGTAATTGATGTACTCAATACGAAACGTTTACAATAGAATAAATATTAATACTCGTGTTTTATTTGCATTTATTTTTTGTTAAAGCTTCGTTTCACTAGAATATATATATACAGTATATATATATATATATATATATATATATATATATATATATATATATATATATATATATATATATAGTATATATATATATATATAGGAGTGCAATATATATATATACACTAATATATATATATATATATATATATATATATATATATATATATATATATATATATAATGGTTGTAGGCATGATGACACTGTTCCCATTTTTATCAATTCAAGCGAGGTCTTTGGGAATCGAAGAACAAGAAATCGGGACCATTTATGGGGTCCTTCCTCTTCTTGGGATCTTCGCAGCCTCCATGTCAGGAATCATTGCTGACAAAATTGGAAATTTTAAAGTTAGTTTTATTTAATTTCTCTCTCTCTCTCTCTCTCTCTCTCTCTCTCTCTCTCTCTCTTATTATTATTATTATTATTATTATTATTATTATTATTATTATTATTATTATTATTATTATTATTATTATTATTATTATTATTATTATTATTATTATTATTATTATTATTATTATAGGTATTTCTTAGCATAACAATGGCAACTTCAGGCTTAAGTTCGTTAGTATTTCTTGCCATCCCAGTAGGAAGAATAGTTCACCAGGTGCCAGATATTCTTCCTTTATATTTGAATTGTTCTGAAAATGATGCCTCGATGACTGTGGTTGCTCCATATACTTGTGATTATTCGTCTACCTCAAACCTTACAGCCTATGTCACAAGTTGCAACGTAGTTTGTTCTAGTGAAAGGTATTATATATATATATTTATATATTTATATATATTAGTATATAGTATATATAGTAACATATTTTTTTTTAGTGAAAGATATTATATATATATATATATATATATATATATATATATATATATATATATATATATAGATATATAAAGATATATATATATATATAGTTATATATATATATATATATATATATATATATATATATATATATATATATATATATTAGATTGTTATATATATAGATATAAATATATATATATATATATATATATATATATATATATATATATATATATATATATATATATATATATATATATATATATATATATATATATATATATATATATATATATATATATATATATATACTTGAATAGGAAAAGCAATACTAGGGCCCTCCACATATTAAACTTTATTTGAAATCACAACGTTTCGGAAATCGTAATTTCCATCATCAGGTGAATACACTATAAAATAAAACAATAATAATTTTAAGTATACAAAATTTTATAAAAATTTTAAGTGACTAATTTTTTAAATTTAATATAAATATATATTACGATATACATTAGAATCAATCCATAATTAAATCAAAAGTTCACATATTTACAAGGATGGATCATAATTAGAAGAAATATAAAACGTCGCTCTCCATCAGTAAATAACTTAGAATATATAAAATAAAAGCAATTAAATGATTTAAAGTTCTGTATTAATGGTAACTAAATTAAAATGTAATATTATTAATGTCTTATTTTATAGTGTATTCACCTGATGATGGAAATTACGATTTCCGAAACGTTGTGATTTCAAATAAAGTTTAATATGTGGAGGGCCCTAGTATTGCTTTTCCTATTCAAGTTGAAATTCCCATCCCATAGAAGCTGGACTGAATATGAATAAATATATATATATATATATATATATATATATATATATATATATATATATATATATATATATGAGTAGTAGAGCATATATATATATATATATATATATATATATATATACATACTGAGAGCTTGTACAGAAGTCACCACAGCTTACGGAGGAAGCGGCCTTGCCGGAACGAAGAGCCCGTTCCGGGAGACTCCTAGACACAACGCTAAAAATGGTCAACAAAAGGGCAGTTAAATATACGTAAACATACGTAAAAATACGTAAACAGGCAAATATAAAAGTAGGAATAAAAGTAAGCGAATCCAAGAAGATGCAAGACATTCTGGCTTCAGACGGTACGGATCGCAAAACAGGGAAGTGTTTATTGCGGATAATGGTCAGGGCGGTAGTACAATCAATGAACAGATGGCGAATGGAAGGGGGAGTAACGAGACGACAGAACTGACAAGCGGACGGAGGGTCCCTCGACATGTAGTGGTCGTGTGTGAGGGCTAAATGTCCAATACGTAAACGAGCCATCACCACCTCCCAGTATGGTTGGCTTGATGGTACGGAGCTTTGCTCCCCTTGAGTCCGTCTCCCAGCAAACCTGTCAACACAACTTTAATTCCTGACGGACATGATGAAGGAAAATCAGTTGGGGAATGTGGTTCTGATGTAAAACTGATGGAAGGTATACGGAGCGGGCCTGCCGAGTGCCAGATGCTTCCTTAGCTAGACGATCAGCGTCCTCTATCCCTGGGATATCAGCGTAGGATGTAATCCAGCAAAACGTGACCCTCTTTCTTCGGGAGTGGAGAAGTTGTAGAAAACGCTGAACAAGAAGAACTAACAGGTTTTTGGTCAGTACCACCGACAGTGCTGAAATGCACTGCAAGAATCGGAGTAAATCACGAAGGAGTCTGTATTAGGAATGGTTAAGATACGTGAAATTGCTAAGAGAATAGCAATATGTCCAGCAGTAAAGATTGAGACATGGAAGGAGAGAGTGTGAGTGGCATTGCAATAAGAAAAACCGCAGCAGCACCCACACCACCCTCCGATTTGGAACTGTCAGTAAAAACTGTCACGGTGGTCATATGAACAGTATAGCGAGAAGGAAAAACATCCTTCGGTAAGTAGGATGAGTGAGGTGCTTTGTAAAGCTAGACAACTCGAAGCAGAACTTCGAGGCAGAAAGTCGCCAGAGGGCTTCTTATTCATTGTATGTATAGGAAAGAACTTTCCTCAAAGGGATGTTCGAACAGTTGAAAATGTTAGAAAGGCCAATAAAGGGGTTGTTGAGACATCTCGTTGATGAGCTAGGTAAAAGCCGATGGCAATGGGGTTTGGAGACGATATATATATATATATATATATATATATATATATATATATATATATATATATATATATATATATATATATATATATATATATATATATATATATATATATATATATATATATATATATATATATATATATATATATATATATATATATATATATATATATATATATATATATATATATATTATATATATAAAAAGAGATATAATGAAGTATATATATATATATATATATATATATATATATATATATATATATATATATATCGGTTCTTGGTAGTTTTAAAGTTAGTTATATTTGTTAGAATTTAATTTATTTGTTTTTTTTTGGTAGTTAATCATACATATATTGAAATTAAGTTTGAGTAATTTGCTACTTACTTTCTAAAATAACATAAAATTTTAAAAACAATATTCATATAGAGATATATATAAATATATATTAAAGCTATGATTTCAAAACACCTATTCTATGAGAAAAGATCGTGTGCTGATTTATCAAGAACAAATTTAATATTAATTTATATATATATATATATATATATAGTTATATATATATATATATATATTATTATATATATATATATATATTATATATATATATATATATATATATATATATATATATATTATATATATATATATATATATATATATATATATATATATATATATATGAGATGTTATGTATATATATATATATATATATATATATATATATATATATATATATATATATATATATATATATATATTTACATTATATATATTTATTTATATATATATATATATATATATATATATATATATATTATATTATATATATATATATATATATATATATATATACATATATATATATATATATATATATATATATATATATATATATATATATATATATATATATATATATATATATATATATATATATATATATATATATATATATATATATATATATATATATATATATATATATATATATATATATATATATATATATATATATATATATTTAATATATTTATATATTTTTTTATTTTTTTTATATATATATATATATATATATATATATATATATATATTTATATATATAATTACCCTGCCGTTATTATTATTATTATTATTATTATTATTATTATTATTATTATTATTATTATTATTATTATTATTATTATTATTATTATATTATTATTATTATTAATATTATTATTATTATTAGGTATTATACTAAAGATCTGTCTTTGGACATGTGGGATTTAAAGGATTCCAAATTTTGCTCTCTTACTCGTGGTTGTGGCTACGGTGAAGATCAAGACTTGCTCCTCAAAGATCTTCACAGTCATCTCGATTTATCTGATAGAGATGCTTATGAATCTCATAATATGCCCATAACACAAAGCTCTGTATACCCAATAGTTCCTGTTAGAATGCAGTTAATTAACAGCACCACAGGTGGTAAAGAAATGAAGCTGCTTCATGATTATTGTCCAATTGTTACGAAGGTAAGTCGTTGTCTAAGGATAAATAGGTTTGCTGGGACTCAGAGGTGACTTTTAAATTTTAAAGTAAAATAAAGTTCAATTTACTTTGCCATTGTTGGATAATTTTCCATGGTTTAGGGAGTGAGTTCAGATGTTGCTTTATTTATTTATTTTTATTTTAGATGCTACAATATTTTAAAATCATATTTCTTTGGAGTAAAAAGTCTTCATTTACAGTTTAATAAAATCTCAAATAACTTCAGTAGCTCAAATTTGAAGTTTTTCCTGTTTAAAATGAATTTTCAGAAAATAAATAATTAAAAATCATGGTACTTGCTAAAGTAGTTTTAATAGGAGTGAAGCATATCAGGGATATATCACATCCTTATCAGTAATAATGCCAGTCAAACACCTACATCTACCTCCAATGCTATTTAGAACATCCTTGTACTTCAAAACTTCTGAGTTGCACTAACCCGCACATGTTTAAGGTCCGACATAAAGATACATATTGTGTAATATATTTATACATATTGTGTAGTATATTTCTCATTTTGTCAAAGAGAAGATGAGGAAAATCTTTCATAAAATTAAAATTACACTATTTCTAGGCGTTGTGATAGCATTTTAGGATTGTTAGGTTAGGCTAGTAAGGAATTTTTTTACATAACTCCGATCAACCTCACAAACTAGGAGAATCACTAAATATGCCCACTAAATATGTTGTCAACATTTATTACATTAGTAATAGAATATTTATTATACATTTTGAAAGGCTTTCTCAAACCATGCCAACGTATTTTCTTTTGAAGAAACCTGATTCAAGTGAAGAGGATGATGACGTCGAAGACATTCTACATGAGTGGTGTTGGCTTGAATGTTCAGCTGAAATTGCTCGACAGGACATGTGTTCAAACAAAGTCACGGTAGAGAGCATCAATCCGGTTCTGACGATCTCTGTTTATATCCTCGTTCGAACTATGCACGCCATTTCTTTAGGTATGATTAAAGGTTTTACTTAATTCTTATTTTTAAAAATAAATCAAATATTTTTCAGATGCAGTAATTTTTCCAGATGAGGATACATAAAAATTATATTGATTAATATGTCTAGTATAGATTGGTGTAGTATAATGTTGCATAAAATAGTCTATTAGCTAGGAGGTTACATTTTACAATTTAAATACATTTTTTGTGCTAGATTGGCAAGAAATCCTCATACTATATCATACGTAGTTTTGCTATTCAATGTAATATAAGAAAGATTAATAAAGTTGAAGAAATTGGTATGCAATTTATAATAAATATATTTGAAAATATATATTTTAAATAGAATACAAATGTTATCTAATTCCAATGATATAACTGGAGCATATTTTGGAACTAGAGGCACAAAACTCCAAGCATGTTAAATTTCTTAGTGACGAATTGCGAAGTGTACGAGTATATCCTTAGGTATAGTATAGTATAGTATAGTATAGTATAGTATAGTATAGTATAGTATAGTATAGTATCTTATTCCCATTATTTCAGATAATGATATTTTTAACATAATTTTAAGAAATCTTTTTAAAATACCAATTGCAATTCCAACGTATTAATAAAGAATACATTACATTCTCAAAATAAATTATGGATCGTTTTGTCCTTCACAGAGAAATACAAAAAAAAAATATTTCCATGTTTTCGTTTATAAGAAAATATTAATAAATTTTCATAATGATTGATCTAGATTCTAGAGCATTTGCTCTAAACCCATCAAATTTGCACTTTTGACACCTTTACTTAATATAGAGCAAATTAAGGTCTATAATATTATTTTTGTATGTTTTCAATGAATTATTAAAATGTAATATATATATATATATATATATATATATATATATATATATATATATATATATATATATATATATATATATATATATATATATATATATATATATATATATATATATATATATATATAAATATATATTATATATATATATATATATATATATATATATATATATATATATATATATATATATATATATATAATATATATATATATATATATATATATATATATATATATATATATATATATTTATATATATATAAAATATATATATATATATAATATATATATATATATATATATATATATATATATATATATATATATATATATATATATATATATATATATATATATATATATATACATAAAAATATTGTCATATTTTCTCTATAATAATATATATATATATAACTATATATAATATAATAACCTCTCTCTTTAACTAATATATATATATATATATATATATATATATATATATATATATATATATATATATATATCGTTTCGGGAAGAATGTAAATCAGCCTAACTGAAAGGTCAATACGGTTGCGACCCAGTAGATTGCATTGTGTATAGTGGGGTTCAGTGTAGTGTCATACCAGTTCTTCCAAAGAATCAATTCCGTTTTAAGTAACACTAGATGATTTGTAAGTTTATCATAACGATTAAGCAACAATGCGGTATATTTTGACACAACCTTAAGTATTTTTAAAATATTTTAATTGTTTTACAATAACTAAGAGGTATTTTTTTTACAGTATACAAGCCTTTGGCTTGCTCCTAACGGAGCAAGGCTTGTCTATTGAGCGAGGGCTAACGCCCTCGCATTGGAGGTGGGCTATATATATATATATATATATATATATATATATATTCAACACTCATTGTGGACACAAATAATAAATATTTACGTCGAAATAAACTAAAAAATTAAATAAAATGAATTTAAAAATAAATCAATTTGAAGCTAAAAAAGAAAAAAAGTAAGTTCATTTTATAGCAAATTAAAGTCCATTCAACAAAAGGAAACGAATTGGGAACGTTTTTTGGCATGTTTAATAATAATACTATATATGATTATATCTACTTACTGGAGGCTCATTTTGTAAATTATATTTAATACTTATGGAATATGCAATGAACTTGGCTTAATCAATGAATTTTACATTCCTAAGATGAATTATCTAACTAGCTCGTTGAGGGGAAGGTTTCGATCTTGTGGGGAGGAGTTGAAGTGGGGAAAATGAAATCTGTGCGCAATTTTAAAACTTTACATTTGATTTGGAATAAACAGTGCAAAATACTATATTTAACAAGTTCTAAAGTATTCATTTCGTTCCTTATTCTTTCTGTACTTTATTTGTATATTATTTGAATTTGAAGAAATCAGAAAATCTCGACTTGAGTGAAGGCCATTCAAAAAACCTTCGTTGAAATGAATTCAAACTTAAAGCATACATACAGTTGATAAAACGTATTCGGAAAAATGTAATTCAAATTGACTATCCCAGTTCCCAAATCGTGACAAAGTCTAAATAAGGAATAAATTTGGCATGACATAAAAAAATAGGCGATGTCTTTTTATTATTCATCCGACCTATACGAAATTTTCAGTGTGTGGGCTGGTTACACGTATTTTATTTAGATTAATGCTTTGATACTCAACTGTTTTGCCGCTATTCAGGAGAAGAAAAAAAATTAAATTTTTAAATTTTCTGTGGACAGAGGCTAAACGGTTGGTAATAAAAAATTTAATAACTTGATCTGAATAAAAAATGTGTAACTTGTCCAGTTATATAAGTTTTTTCAAATTTTATATAAATCCGAAGAATAATTAAAGCTATCGAAACATTTTATTTTAACAAAGCTAATTATTTTTTTGAGTTAGACTTGCCACGAATTGGGGACTGGGATGGCAAAACAAACTATATATTTTTTTCCTTTTATATGACATTATGCATAGTTCAAGTTTCAATTCATTTCGGAAGAGTTTTTTTGATTGACGTTCATTGGAGTTGAGATTTTTGAATTCCTTCCAATGGAATTAGTTTACAAACTAAAAGAGGCAGAGATAAACACTCGAAATAAATCTTATAGAACATAAATGCACTTTGATTGGTCAAAATAAGATGAAACCTTTTAAAATTATGTTTAAAAATCATTTTCCTCATTTTTAAAAATCCAAGATATCCAAGGTACCCAAATCCCAAGATCGTAACCTATCTGAAAAGCACGATTGAGAAACAGTTGTGCGTTAAAATTATAGATATAATTTTTAAGAACGTGAACAGAGGTTTCTTTTTTTAATATATTTATCCACAAATAAAAACATAAAAGTACCTTTTTAGTATCTCCAAGCACATATAGATCATACTTTACTAACTGAATATTTCTCCAAGATGCTTTATATGCAATATTCTTTTCAATATCTTTTATAGCCAACCCATTTTATCTTGTTAATATTAGTACGGCACTATTAATATTTTCCAATCTTAAATATTTTTCAATTGGAAGTAAAAAGTGACTAATATGCATTAAATACTGCAATAGTTAAGTTAAAATAAAAAAAAATCAAATGTTTTTATTAATAGGTTATACCTTTCATTACACAACAAAATTTAGTTAAATTTTCACGTAAATAAATGAGCTTTAATTTTAAATTATCATGTTTAACCATCGTGTATTTTATGCTTCAGTTACATCACTTCCATTATTCGAAGGAGCTACGATGGCTATTCTACAAGAGCAAGGTGGAGATATTGGCCTTCAGAGATTGTACTCTAATGTTGGTCAAGTTGTTATGACACCATTATCAGGAGCTTTGATAGATGCATTCTCCTATGATGGTTTATCTAACTTCAGGTAAAGAATATTATTTTCTCGCTTTACTAGTAATAAAATTGCTCTTTTTAAAGTAATATTTCCTCTATCTGTTGACAGTACAGAAATATTTATACTTGGAAATATTGTTTACAAATTGTTGTCTTTCAGAATGATGCTCATCAATGGGTTAGATATATTTTTACACTTAAATCTTATGAGAATACAACAGTAAACTTCAGAGTAATTAAACTTTTTATTGTTATTAGTAAACTTTTTTTTATTACAGACCTGCATTCTACTTATACTGCATCATAAGCATCATAAGTGCTATCAGTATATCCTTTATTGATCTTGAGTTTAAGAAACCCGCAGAAAATATTTCAAAAGAATTGAAAAAATTATTGACCCAGTTTGAAGTTATTGCTTTTATTTGTACTGGGTTCATGGTAGGTAAGTTAAAATTGTCAAAATTTGATAAACATATGCTAGGTATAGTTATAGACTTTATTTCATAAATTGGTTATTAAATATCAGGTAGTTAGAAGAACATTTACTAAACAAATAAAATCGGAGGAAAATTAACATTATATAAAGTAGTGTAAAAGAAAGGTAAGGCACTAAAGCTTTGAAACGGTTACCACGCTAATTAATTAAGTGATCATTTCTATAAAACATTGTTTTGCTTTTGCCATAGTTTCTAGATTTTCCTTGAAATTGCATCTACGGATGAAATACTCACTTTACCTAACTTGTTAAGACTTAAATTTGCTCTACTTATTGTTAAAGTACGTATAAAGCCCAAAGTTCTACAAACAACATAATCTCTCCTACTCTGTATACAATCATTATTTCCAATCAATTCTAATATATAGTTAATATAATCAGCGATTTGTAACTGCATTAAGTCATGCTTTCATTTGTAGCCTTAATAATAAGTGTATTGAATGTTGGAGCGAGTATATTGTATTGTGAATAATATAGTTATTTATTCTTAACTTATATTATAAATGAGATTAAAATGTGATAATTATGTTTTGTTTTTATTATTTATTTTAGTGTTCGACGTTACATTATTCACAAATATTCCCAAAACCTAATTACTCGAAGTTGGCAAACTTGCACATGGAATTTCTTGAAAAGATATTACTCCCAGAATAACTCATAGCCTTTACTAAACCTAAATCTATCGGAAAAACACTTTAATAGGATCATTAATTCGATAAGGGCTATACAAGTTATTACCTATTAAAAATTAGACCTTTCAAATTAAATGTTTTGCCGCAAATATACTTTTGTTAGGTCCACGTATGTAATCCTTGGTTTGCTTCAGTAATCACTCTCTATCTTATAATTATATATGCGGATTTGGCTTCCGAACATACAGAGAACAATTAACACCCTAATTAATAATATTACAAATTGGTAAGATAAACACCAATCTGGTAATGAGAGATAAGAGATCAATTGTTTAGTTATGATTTCCAAAAAATCTTTTTTTATTATTAGACGTTAATTTTTACGCGCAAAACAGGAATCTTTAATGAAGACATATAAGGAATAGCTCTTTTAGCGCAGGTTTAAAAATATGTGTCCAATCGACGGCAAATTTTTTTTCCGCGAAATGCCTGATATAAGTAATATCTTTGAGTATCGGTACAGCTTTCTTGGTCAGTATGGATATATTTGGGGGGAACTTATATGCAAACACGGTAATAGAAGTAAGTGGAGATTGACGAAAACTATATTAAGTCTGGTAATTATACACAGTTGCGAAGTACAGAATATTAGGAACGTAGTACAAATTATGAGGTTGTCACAATCAGATATTATAAAGATTATATAGCTAATTCTTATAGGCTATAGTAAATAATTATGATAGTAAGACTATGACCATTTCGAATCTAAATCTATGAATAGTTTGGGTATTACTATATAATATAACTTATTAAGGACTCGGCATGTTATGTAGTAACTGCATAAGCCATACCGCTGGAAATGGTTAAGGTAATGGATAATAGTTCATACTGGAATTGAGGGCAATTGTGATTACGGTGGATTATTTATTGACACGTGACTGGATAGTCGTGGTGTAGAAGCTGAATACTTAACCCTCGTACTACACTATTTAGGATTAATGTCACTGATATTTGTTAAATAATTGTTCTATGTGTTTCTAACATATATGTACGCTCTGCGCATATATATATATAGTATAACTATAATAATATATAATATATTTTATATTTATATATTAGATAAATATATATACTATTCTTATATATATATTATATATATTATAGTATATATAATTAATTATATATATATATAATATAATATATAGTTATATTAATATATAATATAATAATAATCAGTATATATATATATATTATACGAATATACTATCATAAGCACTTATATGCTTAAAGTCTTTATCATAACATATTATAAATAAAGGATTCAGAAAACCATTTTTAAACCCTTTCAAAAGCTCAAGCTCCGTATTATATCTATAGCACCCACACATTTCTAATCCAAATAACAAAACCTAAACATACTATTACTACAATATAATATCCGCAACTCAAATAACCACTCAAACACTACCGGATTGTATCATAAAATAACAAGAGTTTTTTACAAAGAATACTTACAAACATAACAAAATGCTCATTCACGCTTTATGATATAACAATTAGATAAATCTTAAAATGGCAAAGACTTTAATCAAAATAAAAATTAATTAAACCAGTAGATCATCATCTCTAAAAAAAACAACACCGCCACAAATCCCATACAGAATACTCTACATAATATTATACAACACCACAAACACTTACCCTTACCATTTATATACCCCAAAACAACAATCAGACAGTCTCGCTAAACTACTAAAATATAGCCCAATCAATACTTCTCGAAAAATTAATCAAAATCAATACATAATATAAAATGACACAATATGTAATAAATAAAACACCTAAATAAAATACTAATTAAGTTCCTTTAATTTCCCTCAAGCACTTGAACTTATTCAAATAACCATCAGTTAAATGTACAACTAGAAAGCCATTAAAACCTACTCCAAAACTCTCAACAGTCGACAAGTACTCCTATAGATCTCATATACAACCTTAGCCACTTTATAAAAACATCGCATTAGGGAGAAGAAAACACTATTATCTCTCTAATCACAGAAAATCTTTTAAATTAACTTCATTCGTATAATGAAGCAGCTTCAACTACATAACCTCCCAACCTGACAGCTAAGTCATCATAAATTCTCCCAAAACCGTTAGCATCCCAAATAACATAGTACCTCTAACTCCGCCCTACTCATCATACTACCTCAAGCCTATGTCCAAAATCAATCTCTGCTTTGTCTCGCATTAAAGTCATAAAATATAACTGTCTAGAGAAACTTAATTCTGAAACAAAATTTTGTCCCCACCCCATTACTCTCCCAGATATTCTCAAATGAAACGTAGATTCCATAATAAGCAATAAACCACCGATATAATAATTGTCAGACTTGGAAATCAATTATGTATCACTCGACTCCATTCTACCATAGATTACATACTAAATCATAAAATCCAACAAGATTATCATAATTATAATTAAATAAGGTATAAATCCAATCCTCACCACTTACAATCATATCCATCACAAGATAAATCCTACTAACTCTACTATATATAACTAGACAATACATAAAAACATAAAATAACAATGACTCATATAATATACGATATATAGACTTAATCAAATAGAATCCCACAACAGATAATAATAATAATATAATAATAATTAATAATAATAATAGAAGGGTTTTACCTTATCGGGCAAAATATATTACCAATTTATTTAATGGCAAGATCGTTTCCTCTGGGTATTCTTGGGGTTGGTCCATCTTCTCTGGAGGGCTTACAAACCACATAGATTCCTTCCTTTCCCATCCCTCTCTTGAAATAATTGAACAGACAAATATCCTGCTCTGCTCCAATTTCTGCACTCCTCACCGTTGCGCCACTAATAAAGAGTGTCTTGGAGCTATTACAAAAAACAATCCTATCTCCATGCCATTGAATATACGTCAAATTTACAAATGGTCAGTGTCCGTTCAACTAGGCGCGCGCATTCTCTCATCCATTTTTGTTATAACTTTTTCACACGCAGTATAATTTACCTACGCTCATATCATTATAGTCACCACCAAACCTTATAACTTAAGCAAGACAGAATCAATAAGATCTTATTTCACTCACAATCAACACCAGCGCGTATAGGTTATAAAATCACGATTCATGAAGCCACTATTAAATCAATATCAAAATACCCAACACCAGGTTATTTGAATAATTATATGTCGTATAAAAATTGCGTATATAGTACCCAAACAGCATGACTAGCATCCCCATAACTGTAACTTATAAATCTCCATCATACACGATTTTTAACCACTGAAAGTAATAAAATCCATTACTATATGAATACCATTATATATGAAAGACTTACCAAGAAAGGATAAAAATTAAAATATTATAGAAGTTTAACGGAATTGGATATATTATTTAAAAATCTATTTGAAAATAGTTCCTTACATTGGAAATATAATAATATAATAATAAGGGAATAATAATAATAGAATATGAAATTTCTCAGAATATATAGATAATAATGAATATAATAATGATAATAATAATAATAAATAAATAATAAATAATAATTCTATTAAACAATAATATAACAAAAGAAAAGATAATTATGTTTCATTCATAGACAGAATGATGAATAATAATAATGAAAAAGATAATTAATAATATAATGAGTAATATAATAATATATAATAAAAGAATAAGCACCAGCAAATAATTATAAACATAATAAATAATATTAGAATGAAACAAGAATAAGAATAAAATTAATAAATATTAAAGAAAATAAAAACATAATACTACTACTAACAACCGAACCCAACATCCTACTACTCTAACTGCTACTAATAATGACATGACAGAACTACTACTACTACTACTAACTACTAACTAACTAACCTACCACTACTAACACTATCTGAAAAAGTGTAGTGGAAAATACCAGACTACTACTACTAACTACTACTACTACTAACTACTGTATAATATTATTGCTAATTGAATATGTTAAACTAATGATAAGAATAAAATGAAATATTTAATAATAATTATTAATAATAATAATATAATAGTAATAATAATAATAAACAATAATAATAATCAATATATAATAATACATAATAATAATAATGATAATAATAATAAATAATAATAAATAATAATAATAATAATAATAAAGATAATATAAATAATCATGAATAATAATAATAATAATAATAAATAAATAAACAATAATAATAAGAAAATAATAAGAAATAAAATATAAAAATAAATAATAATAATAAATAATACATAATAATAGATAAATAATATAATACATAGGGATACTACGAAAAAAATTTTCTTAGATCCTAGAATAACGCATCGCATCTAACATGTTTGCTGATTCGTCACAGGCCAATAGGATGTTCATGCAATTGAAAACGGGTGGCCAAGGTCGCAAGTATGAAAGTCTTAGAGCATGTCTACTGCACAAATAGAAGGAATTCCTGGGGCGTCTCTGGTGAGAAATGATCTTGGATAAAAACACTACTCAGAAGGGAACTGGGATCTACTCGTACAGCTGGGGACTAGAGTAAACCAGAAGATTCTAATGAAGAGGATATATGATATACAATATATATTATGATATATATAATATACTAGATGGAACTAATGTATAATATATATATATATAATAGATAAATATTATGAATAATAGTAATATATAATATATATTACTATAGTATAGATATATAAATATAAAATATATATATATATAATAATATAGTAATATAGAGTATTATATATATAATTATATAATATATAATATAAGTATATGTATAATATATAGATAATAATATAATAGTATAATAATAGAATAAATAAATATAATATATTAATATATATACTATTATAATATATAAAAATATAAGTAATACTAAAAAAGAAAAAAAAAAAAAAAAAAAAGAAAAAAAAACAAAAAGAAAAATCTTTTAGAAGCAATAATATGAGCTATAAATATATATATATATAGATAATATACAACGGATGGGAATTCATCGCTTAAAGAGTTAAAAATTAATAACAAAGGCTACATTTTTTTAATGAATCTTAAGAGAGCATCGCACATTTCGATATAACTTTTTTAACTACTGGATATAAAAATAATTTCGATCAGGCTCCATAAACGGTGTAATATTTTTCAGTAGTCTGAAATTTGACTCTTTTCTGCTGCGCCACTGAAATGAAGTTCAGAATTGTTTCGAGAATCAGAAGGGAACGTTATTTCTCTTCTTCTCTGTTAATCATGGATCTTCTGCTGCTTGTAATTTCGGTGAATATTTTGCTGACTGGGCTAAGAAACATATCGAGAGTCTTCCTACACCTAGGATTTCAAACTTACGGCTAACCTCATCACTGTCTCGTGTCGTCTTGTCTCTCTGTTCTCTGTCCTTTAATCCTGTCCCTCTGTCTCTGTCTCTGTCTCTGTCACTGTCTTACTCTGTCTGTCGGTCTGTCTATCTGTCCGTCATGTCCATCTGTCTGCCTCTCTGCAATCTCTCTACCTCCTCATCTAGCACACATGCTCCTTACCTTGAAAAGGTTAAGTCCAGAGTTTTTTGACTTGTCAATCTCTCTTGCTCTCTCTCATTGAAAGATGGACATATTGCAAGTTAATCATCTCGTCTCTCTCTCTCTGATTCCTTTCCAGTCGTCTATAGCAGCAGTTGTTAAATAGACAGCTATTTGCACTCTTAATTTCTCAGGTCGCGTTCCTGTACAGGTTTAGTTATGTCCTGCTGAGGCATCTTTATTCCTATTCATCCAGTAGCACTTTTTACTTCTTCTTACTATCTTTCAAAATGCTTGCTCTGATGATTCCACCCTTAATTACTCCTTTCACTTTGAAAGACTCTACTTTAGATAGCCGTCATTAGGAGAGTGGCTTTGGAGACAATAACTTTTGATCTTCCTTTCTATCCAGAACTGGGAAAGAGAAAACATCGTTTTTGGATAGCTTTAAGTTATACATCAAAACTAGTTTCTCAAACTATTTTTTTGAAAAAATCTTCCACGAATGAACTAGTAATTATTACCTAAAATAGCAACACCAAGCCTTCTGCCTCCTCTCCTCCCCGCCTCCTGGAACTCCACATTCTCCTCTAGGCCTTTCCCACGCTCTTTCATACTTTATCAATACAGGTTATCTTTCGTCTTCTTT
This sequence comes from Trachelipus rathkii, assembly GCA_015478945.1. Lineage (NCBI taxonomy): Eukaryota > Metazoa > Arthropoda > Malacostraca > Isopoda > Trachelipodidae > Trachelipus > Trachelipus rathkii. The sequence continues at coordinate 64,487 of JABUQX010035464.1, forward strand.
GAACTTCATATCTCTTCTTCTTCTCTTCTTCTTCTTTTCTTCTTCTCTCTCTTACTTCTCTCTGCCTCTTGATTCTACTTCTTCGTTCTTCATCTTCTTCTATCTTTCTTCTCTCTCCTCCTCCTGCCTCCTCCTCCTCGCTCCACCTCCGTACTCTCCTCCCTCCTTACTTCTTACTTGACTATCTTCCTGATGCTATCTTGCTTCTTCTCCGCTCCGCACTTGCCTGACTAAAACCTTCACGACACTTCAAGAACTACACCGTCCTCTCTACATTAAACAAAATTACTTGTTACTTAAAACTTATTTTCTAAAGCAAACGCAATTGTCGGGGAATAAAGATACCATTCCGAAGCACTCAAAATGGACAAGTTCTAAAGAAAAGATTGTCTGATGGAACGTCTACACAAACTTTTTCTCACAAAACGAAGTTGTTTCTGACATAGAAGAGGTTGTTTGGGGTCTTAGACAAGCAGGGAAAAATACGAAGCGGAGGCAAAAAAATAGCTGTGGAGGATCCACATTCACAAACAGTTATGAAAAGTGGAGTCAAAGGTTGTTTGTCGTAAACTTATTACCTCGCAATTCGGAAATAATCGATTATTAGGTAGCAGCGATTAATTGGAAAATTAATCGATTAATATGGATGATTAATCGGTAAGAAATTTCCATTTGTGAAAACAAATCGTTGAACTATGACCATTTGCAATTAAAATAACTCCATACTCGAAACTCGAGAGAGCCATTTTCGAAAAAAAAGAGAAAAAATATAAAAAGAAAATAAATAGAATAAATCGTACCACTGAAGTTTCGTTATAATAAAGGAGATTCACCTTATTAGCCACAAACTATTTATTAACATGTGTTTTTTTGATTTTATTATATTATTGATTAAAAGAAATAAGCAGATAATATAAATTCTAAATCGCAGAATGTCAAAACAAATAAAAAATGGAAAAGAACGATCACATAAATTTTCAAAAGTTCAAAATTAATTATGTGCGTTTTTCGATTTTAAAAAGGCAGGGATTCATATATCTCATAACCAATTTTAGAAATCTCGATCGAATTTAAAAGATAATAAAAAAAGAAAAGTTAAATTTTTTACAAAATTTCAGAAAGAGCTTTAACCAGGATTGGAAGAAGAAAAAAAAATTCTATGGAAATTGTAATAAAAACTTTAATATTTGTATCTATATAAATTAGCTGAAACAACAGTTCTAAAACTGAGAAAATTTCTAATTGCTTGAATATATTGGGTAGTTTTTAAAACATATTTACAACTTGCTAAATAAAATTTATGGGTAAATGCTGTATTTTATAATTAATCATATTAAAAGAAAAAGTTAAATAAGTTTTATATATAAAAAAAGTAGAAATATATTTAATGTAGTTCTACTAGAAATTACAAACGCTCTTTAAAAAATAGAAGAAGACTGCGTCCTAAGTGTAAATAGGATAAATATGGATCCAATCTTACTGAAAAATCTAAAAATGTTTTAAAAATGAAAAAAGAGGAGGGGAGAGTTCTTTTGCATTTAGAGATATGAAAACAATAGACCTGAAAGAGCACATAAGAAAAAGAGGTAAAGGCGACTAAAAAGAAAAAAATTTGAGAACGTAATAGAAATCATAGAAAAATTCGTACAGGTGATAAAAAAAAGAGAAGTATTTAAAATAAAAATAAAAAGAAAGCGCAATTTTAAAAATAAACCGTATTTTGAATTGTAGAAACGACTAAATGTTCGAATGAAGAGAAATTAAAATAAGGAGAAACACATTGAACTTATATTGTAAAAGAAAAAAAGAAATAATAAAGATAGTGCCGAGAATAAAATTTCTAAAAAATATATTTTAATACGTTAATACACCCTGATCTAAGATGTCCATAAGTTACCTTGGTTACTAATAGTAAACTAGACTTTTTGAACCGGCAGATTATATTGTTATTTCCGAATATTTTTTTTTTTTTTATTTACTTGATTTTTTGTTTTATTTTTTAAAAAAAAACACAGAAAAAGATAGCATTTTCAGGAAAAAATTAAATTGTCATAGATCATATAGAACTTGATTTATGAGAAACTTTATAAAGGGGTAAAGCAACTTTTAAGATTTATCTTTTCTCTTCAAGGATTATGAGATAACCATAGAGACAAACGCCGAGAGATACGCAACAAGACAGCCACACACACAACAGCAACACACACCAACAACACACAGCAAATGGCACAAAACACACACAAAAAACACACACAATGACACAAAAAAGAAAAAAACACAGAAAGGAGAGATGAACAAATCACACACACACCAAACATGAAAGCAGACAAACACACACAGAGAGAAAGAACAAAGAAGCAGGATGTGATGGATAGGTGGAACACCCAAATGAGAGAAACACAAGCCACTACATTAACACAACACACAACACACACACACAGACCTCCCACAAACACACACACAAACACACACATATCATATATATATATAATATATTATATATATATATTATTATATATTAAATTATATATATAAATATATATATAGAATAAGTATTAATAATATATATATATATAATAGTATATAAATATATATATATATACTATTTATAATAATATATATATATATATATAGTATATATTATATATATTATATATATATATATATATATATATATAATTTCCATGATCTTCCTCGGAATGTTCGCGTTGCTTGTTGCTTAACAAGCTTCTTTGAGAGTGGATGTTCAGAGGCGCTTTCAGTATTTAAAGCTGACACAGATTCTTCCTCTATACATGTTTGTATTTCGTATTTTTATGAAGTACTCATCACCAAACATGGAGTGAGTGAATTCATGAAGCTCTTCTTTAAAGGGATGAAACTAAGGCATTAGAATGGTCAATTCTTCTACTCTCACAAAATTCTCTCAAATCTCTCTATACCCGTCGATCTGTTGCAACACTCCCCTTATCCTTTCCTAACTTCGCAATCAACACTCTTCTGGACTCTCTAGTGCAATGCCTCGCTCTTTGAGCATAGTGAGTCTGTATAAAAAGAAGAGTCACAATAGCTAAGGAAATTTCTCTTTTCATACAGTTTTATCATTTTTTATCTGCATGAAAAGACGAGTCACACTAGCTGGGGAGACTCCTCTTTTTTATACAGTCTCATTATCTTTGCTCTGTCTAGCTCTGTGACCCTAGATTAATCTCTATGCTCATTCTCTCATGTTGTCTACTAGTTAAGTCTAGAACACTCTTTAAACGCAGCGTTTTGGAATGTGTCGGCTTTAATTCAAGACTCGATTTGGTTTTCTCTAACTATATAACTATAGCGGGTTTCAAAATGAATACTGGCCTTGAAATAATAATAATAATAATAATAATAATAATAATAAGTATATAATATAATAATAATAAATTAATAATAATAATAATAATAATAATAATAATAATAATAATAATAATAATAATAACAATAATAATAATAATAATAATAATATTTCGCTTCATTTTTATTATTATTATTATTATTATTATTATTATTATTATTATTATTATTATTATTATTATTATTATTATTATTATTATTGATAGTATTATTATTGATTATTAAATATTAATTATGATTATTATCTTATTATTATTATATTAAATTATTCTGATATTATTATTATTATTATATTATTCATTGACTATTATAATTGCCAATTAATCTTAATTCATGTTTTCTTAGATTTGGGTACAGAATTATAAAACAACCGTGAGTCAATATGTGGAAAAAAGATGGTTTTTTTTAAAGATGTTTTGTTCTGAAACTCATGTGAACTATCAACCCCTATAAATTCTGATTTAATTTTTAAAAAAAATGTTTATAACTGAACATTTTTTTCATAAAAAAAAGAATATGTTGGATGTTCCATTTTTTTTTTTCTTTTTTTTTGTATTAAGTGACATAATATTAAAGATTTTATTCTTTAATAGATTTGAAAACGTAATTCTGGGTAGCATAATAAATTATTATTATTATTATTATATTATATTATAATTATTATTCATGATTAATTATATTTTATTATTATGTATTATTGATATATTATGATTTATTCTATGATATTTATTATTATATTAACTGTAGCATAAGATACATAGTAATTCTTTTTAACATTAGGGGTTGTGACCCGTTTGTTGGTGGGTCAAAAAAAGCATGGTCTAAAATAGGATTGTTTTTATGGATATTATTAAATTGATAGTTACTAACGCTTGTTTTTATTTGGTTGTTTGGTGTTTTTAGTAATGTGAAAGCTTAGGCTATGGATAGGTGGGTAGGTGTAGGCTTACGTTAGGCTTATGGTTAGGTTAGGTTTAATTCGAATTGCTTTAGGTTCGTTTAACGAAGTTAGACAGAATGGGAAATATTTTTAAAAAGGGCATTCTTATTTCAGTATATTTATGCTTGGCTGCTTGTATCTATGGTCAGTTTACTGTAGAGTAATGTTGAAAATGAGTAATCTAGCGGCAATACAGGCATCTCATTGGAAATTATATGTCCCAAAAATTTCAATCCTTTGAAAAAGGGGGCAAACAATAAATGAATTCAAATAAATTAATAAAGGTACATCAAATAGTCTAATTTAGATTTTAGATGTTCAATTTTTTAAATTAATATCATCTGTAATAGAAAGATGGTTTACTACTTTAAGAGCATAACCCTTTAAAAAATATAAGTTCATAATTTTGGATTATGGTGTTACGGAACAAATATGAACTTCACTAAAATGTTATTGTTTACTGTTGTCCAAATCCACTGCTGGCTTTTTAATTAATTTGAACATTTTCTTTCATTATTTTCTATCTATATCAATTTTTCTTATCATAAAAGCATATGTATTGTCAATTAAAATTATTAAACTAAAATTATGGGTTTTCCACTTTTATAAATGTCAACGTGAGCTTTTCTTAAGACTACTTAAGATAAGTTTTTGTTTTCATAAACTAAAACGCTTTTGGCTTTGTTAAGTGTTGCTGGAAAAAAAAGATGTAGTTTCTCAAGTACACAACAGAGAAGATGAATAAA
>JABUQX010035465.1:0-10000 GCA_015478945.1 Trachelipus rathkii
AAGAAAGGCGAGAGGTTGCTCACCATCAACAAGCAGCTGAAATGGAACGATCTGAAAGAAAAACTAGAACAAGAGGTAAGGCAAAGGAAGGTTAGCTTGAGAGAGTAGCCGACGTCTTGCCGATACCCTGTCAAAAAGCTTTAGATATGTCAAGTGCTACCACACAAGTCTACCATGATCCTTAGGGCAGAAAAGACCTATTAGATACCAGTGAGATAGGAAAGGAAATCACCAGCCAGGTGATCTCGAACGTCGAAAGCCAACTGACGATCTGAAGAAGAATGAGATTGCTATATGATCGAGGAATATTGAGGTTAAGGGAGAGGTTTCAAAAGATTTTAGATAGAATTTACAAGTTAAGGCAATAAATAGGTCGATAGTTAGAAGGATCGAGAGGGCACCTTTTGTTGGGGATTGGCTGAATAAGCAGGAGTGGCGGCTTTCCAGCATGAGGAAAAGAGAGTATTAAGGCATAGGGAGTTGAGTACCCTCTATAGGGTATATATATATACATATTATATATAACTAGATATATATAGATATATATATATATTATATATATATATATAATATATATATATATAGTATATATCTATATATATATTTATTATATATATATATATTTTTTATTTCAAAATCTAAAGAGAAAAAATCCGCGATACGCACACCCATGGCTACGTTTAAGATCCGCATTCCGCAGTCCTCATCCGTCGTTTTAAGATTCCCCCATCCGGCATCCGCAATGCAGGTCAAATTTTGACATCCGGTCCATCACTAAATTATAATCTAAACCTAACCTAACTTAGCCTCACCTAACCTAGCCTCACCTAACCTAAGCTAGCTTCACCTAGCCTAGTCTCACCTAACCTAGCCTCACCTAACATAGACTCACCTAACCTAACCTAGCCTCACCTAACCTAGACTAACCTAACCTAGCCTCACCTAACCTAGACTCACCTAACCTAACCTAATCTCTTATACTTACTCCATCTCTAGATGGTTCTTATCCACCTTTGAGTGAAGTAGTGTTCTCTTAGTTTGGACTTAATTTGAATAAATTTATCTTCTATATAAAGTCGAGTCTAAGTCTAAAAATACTTGACAAGATAATCTTTTACTCTATGATGAAACCCGGAGTCTATGTCCAACCACGTGACACTGGAGTTCTTTCCATTTCCTAAAGGTGCTATATGGGTTGGTGCCTCAAAACAGTTGTCTACTTGAATTAGATCGCTATTACATCGTCTCCCCAATCAATACAAGGGGTAAAAAATCTTTGTACAAAAATCTTTGCGGTAGAGACTAGTTAATAAAGTTTATACACACACACACTCACACACACACAAACACACCTACACACACGCACACACACACCTACACACACGACAAAGATAATCTATTTTATATAGGTATAATAGTAGTTATCAGTTATATATATATATATATATGATATAATATATATTATAGTAGTATATATATATATATATATATATATATACTAGTATATATATATATATATATAATAGTAGTATTATTACTATATTATATATATTATTAATATATATATCTTACATCTTCATCTTACATCTTACATCCGCTCCAAGGAAGGCTCATTATAAGCCTTGTTCAGCACGGCCAACCTCTTCTTTCCACTCCCTTCTATCTTCCAAGACCCGTTCTTCGATCAGCTGAATCATAGATGGCATTTGATGTCTTCTCAGCGAATCTTCTACGGAGTCTTTTCCATTTCTTCCGTGGTCTTCCCCTTGGTCTGCCTCCTTCCGGTCTCCAGTCCCACCTTCTCCTGGCCACCCTGCCACGCTCCATCCTTTCCAAATGTCCCCACCACCTTAGTCTTGCTACATCTACTTTATTAATAATAGGTATTATCCTATACCTTCTCTAATATCTGTCGTTTCTAACTCTGTCCCCTGCCGGTCTTCCGGCCATCGCCCTCCAAATACATTCATTTCAGCAGTCTGCACTCTGCTCTCCTCTTTGTTGTCATAACTCCATGTTTCCGCCCCATACAGAAAAACCGGGGTGTTAAAATACTCTCGAAAATTATCTTCTTCACCTCCCCTCCATCTCATTAATCCCTGATTGATAGGAATACAAAGCTCTAACTGTTCTCCCGTACTTATCAATTCTGCTCGCAATCTCCAAGGACTTCCTCCTTCTCTACCAAACATTCCACCCAGGTACTTGTATTTCTCTACGTTTTTAATCACCACACCATCCACCTCCACCACCAACTCTTCTCCCTCCTCTCGACTAACTTCATTAATTCTGTTTGATCTACGTCGTGACAGGCGCCGCTCTACTCAATGTGTTTACTTATCAAAAGCCAACACCCACCCATCCTACAAGTTTATCTCCGCTTCACTCCAGCCACGCCAGGTCATTCCGCATAAGCCATCACATCTCCATCCAAGTCCTCAACCTCCTCCCTCACTGCCCCAATTACCACTCCAAATATGCTACAAACAGAATTGGTGACAATACACTTCCCCCCCCCTTTGGGGGCCATGCTTAACGCCAGCTCCCACCTCAAACCACTTCCTCTTTTTCATATCCCGTTCTTACATTAAATTTGTCATTTTTATACATACTCTCCAAAGCCTTTCTTTAGTAACCACCCACTCCAATCTCTCTCTAAAACCTCGAACAATTTCTTCCTAGGTAACTGAATCGAATGCCTTTCTCAGATCTTCATAAATGCGATATGCCTTTTTTAGTGTGTATTCTATTATCTTTTCCGTTATCATTCTCAAGGCGAACATAAGATCTGTGGGTCTTCTATTCGCCCTGTGACCATACTGGCTCCTCTCAAGTTCGTGGGTTTCCACAATGGCCCTCACTTCTTCTCAAGTATTCCTTTCGTAGACTTTTTGCCAGAGGTATGCTGCGAATAACGAAAATACCTCGTTGTAATTATTACATTTACCCACATCTCCCTTTCCTTTATATATTAGTATAATGATGGTTTTTCCCCATCCCTCTGGAACCTCACTTTCTCTCCATGGGCAATCCATCTTCTCCCGGGGCCCTTCCATTCGTTCATTTTCCTCCCTTTTTTATTAATTCTATGGGCAATCCATCTTCTCCCGGGGCCCTTCCATTGTTCATTTTCCTTAAGGCCTCCTCCTCCAGCTCTTCCCTGGTAATTACCCCTGCTTCCTCCCCTGGTCTCACTTCTTCTAACTGCTCCTCCATTTCCTCACCCTCCTCACCCAGAAGTTTTCCAAAATATTCTGTCCATCTCTTATTTATATCTTCCGGTCTTATTAACACTTCTCCCCTCTTCATCCTTTATGCTCACAACTTTTTTCTTCGATCTTCGATAAGTCTTTGCTAATCGGAATGTTTTCTTCTTTCCTCCCCTCACGTCCTCCCTCAGCTCCTCCGCTACAATTTTTGCTGCCTCCCTTTTGCTCTTCTTTTCACACTCTCCGCTGTGTTTCTGGCTTCTGGGCCACTCACATACAGAGCTCTTGACTGAGCCGTTCTCTGGTCTCTTAGCCACTCTCTCAATATTTTACTGTCTTCTCCTTCACCACTCCCCTCTAACCTCTTCATTCCACCACGCGTATCTGTCTTTTGGCGCGTGTACCGGCCTATCCATCTTCTTCCTAGAGGTTTCTTCTGCGGGCTTTCTCACTACATCCGAATGTCATCCACTATCCTCCGCATTCATTCATCTGTTCCAGTATTTAACATTCAATCGTCCTTATATTCTTGCCTCTTTCCCTGCTCTTTCAGTACCTCCATTTTAATCACGCTCCTTTTCTCCCCTGCCTGCAATCTCTCCGCCTTCATTCTTAAATCCGCCACCAACAATCTGTGATATCAGAGTCCATAAACACTCCCGGCAATACCTTTACATTTTGCACTATTCTCCTATCTGATGAAATGACATAATCTATGACCGATTTCTGGTCAAATTTGTCTGTTGTGTTATTCCATCTGTACCGTGTTTAAACCTGTGTAATCTCTTTTGCTGCGAAAAACTATCATGATTTTCAAGTAATTCCTTGTCTCATTTGCGAGCAATCTATCAAGGCCTCTCCCTCCAAGTTCCTGACCTCCTCTCCATACGGCCCCCCAATATCCTCTCCACTTCACTTCTTCTCCTCCCCACTCTTGCATTAAAGTCTCCCCATCAGCACAAATATCTCATTTTCTCTTCTTCCCACCTCCACCTCTCTTCCATCATTTCCATAAACTCTCTTTTTTCCTCCATCTGTGTGCCTTGCTGTGGTGCGGAGTACACCTAATGAAAAACAATGGGTTGTTAAGTTTTTTCCTTTTCACTTAGAATGCCATTGACATAAGCCTCTCATGTATACACTCCACACCCTTTAAAAATGGTGGAGTCGGAGTCGGAAAATTTTGGTGACATTCTACCGAAGGTCCCACTCTCCATCACAAAAACCCTTCGTTCCTGATCCCTTCCTCCACGGAGCCGTTGAGGTATACAACCAAATCCCTCCCCCCAAATCTCTGCCTTTCTCCTCTCCCCTCACCCTCATTTCCGCCAGTCCCATTACGTCTATCCTCCTCTCCTCCTTCACATCCAAGATCTCCTCCTCCTTTCCACTGTATGTAGCTACATTTAGTGTAGCACATCTAAATTTGTTTGAAGAATTGTCCTTATTCGTTTTCCAAAATCGTTTAAGGGTCTGTTTCCAAAAGGTATGTGTGTATCCGAGGCTGGTCCAAGAGAATTGCAAGCAGGTTCTTTCAGGCAGCGGCTTGCTAGGCCTGTCCTGCCCTAGCCATTGCTCCGTTGGCGTTATCCAGGGTACACGACGAGGACGTGGAGTTGGGCTTTGTATCCCCATATTTATTATATATATATATATATATAATATTAATATATATATATATATAATATATATATAGTATATATATATTATAGTAATAATATATAGATATATTAATATATATATAGATAGAATAATATATTAATATATAATTATATATATTATATATAATTAATATTATAATATATATATATATATTAATGTATGATATATATATATATATATAATTATATATAATATATATATATATAATATATAGATATATAGAATATATAGTAGATATATATATATAATATATTGAATATATATATATAAGATAGTAATATATAGATATATAAATATAATATAGATATAATATTTTATATATATATATATAATATATATATAATAGTAATATATATATACCTGATATATATAATTAATAATATATATATATATATATAGTAGAATATTAATAATATATAGAATATAAATACATATATATTATATAATATTATAATATATATAGGTATTATATAATATATATATAGATATATATATATAGATAATATTATACTCATATATGTATTATATTATATATATATATTAGAAGAGTATGAGCCTAAGAATGGAGGTTGAAGAGTTTCCTCATTTATGGTAATGTGAAGATTTACGGACATCATTAGGAGCAGGAGGAAGGAAGAAGGAGGAGACCGGTCTTGGTTTTGCTTCTCCTTTTTGAGCCAGAAATAAGGGAAAATATCTTCATTCGATTGAGGAAAAACACGCTCTTACGGGGGAAAGATTCTTTAAGGTGGCGAAGTGTTGCAGAGAGAGAGAGAGAAGATGAGAGAGAGAGAGAGGCGAGAAGAGAGAGAAGTGAGAGAGCATGAGAATGAGAGAAGAGCATATGATCGCAGTCAGAATGCACACACGAAATGAGATGAGAGAGAGAGATGAGAGGAGAGAGAGAGAGAGAGAGCATAGAATAATGTTCCTCGATTTTGTTAGTATTGAAATCGAATACATACATACATACATACATAAGTGTGCACAATTTATATTTGCATGCATAAGTATATTGAAGTATTTGCAATATTGGAAGGAGGTTCATTATTTACAAATATATTTACTGTACCAAAGGTTGCTGTTACTATTACTACTACTTTAAAATAATAATAATAATAATAATAAATAATATAATAAATAATAATAATTAAAATAATAATAATAATAATAATAATTAAATAAAATAATAATAATTAATAACTAATAATAATATAATAATAATAATAATAATAATAATAATAATAATAATAATAATGAAAAAGAAGATCAAGTACATGAAAAAGAAATGTTCAATTTTTAATACGCCCTCATATATCACGCGGAGAGAGAGAGAGAGAGGATGTAAGAGAGAGAGAGAGAGAGTTAAGAGAGAGAAGATAGAGACGAAGGATAGAAGATATAGAGGGGATAATCTCATAAATACTATATAAGAATATTATATAATATATATATTTAGTATATGATATTATACTAATAATATACTTATATATATATTTAAATCAATAAAAATATATTATCAAGTAAATAGTTAATGAATATATCTATAAAATATAATATAGATAGAGAGAAGAGAGAGACGAGAGAGATGAAGAGAGAGAGAGAGAGAGAGAGAGAGAGAGAGAATTTGGTAGAAATAATCTTATACATATTATATAAATATATATTTATAAAGATGCCTCCTCGAATAAAAAAGTCTTCCCACTTTCGGCGCCATCTCTGCTCGCCAGCGTAAAATTGGTTCTCACTTTGAGAGCAGCGAGGCGGTCATTATCTGATGGGATTTTGCATTTAAATTTCGACCATTTTATCTAGCCGGCTAAAGCGAGTGCCAAAAAGCTGAGTACCGAGAGGGGAAAAATGATTGAGCGAGTCCAAATAGCCGAGAAAATTGAAGTCGTACGGATATATATCGCTTTATATTCGCGACACACAAAGAAGAAGCCATTATTTTAGCGAGATTTAGTTGGGAGGTCAATTTGACGCTTCATTGCAAGGGAATGATTGGGCTCCTTTTTTGGGCTACTTTTTTTGGGGAGCTCCTTTTTTACCCGAGCTCTGTCTTCAACTTGAAGAAACAGATAGCTTGATCAAGTGAGAGGGAGGTTCCTTCCGAAGGGTCTGAAGCAGCGATGTGAGAGTAGGGAGAGTGCTGGAAATGGGGGAGGGGAATTTACAACTAAAAATGGAAAGGGTTTAAACATGGAAACGAAATTTTGGAAATATTCATGGCTGGTCCAAAGCCATTCTTATTTTCCTCCATTAAAAACACCAAAATAACATCTCTAACCCACAAACAAAAATATTATATATATATATATATGTATATATATGAGATAATATATATAATATATATAATATATATATATATATATAGTACCTATATATATATATATAAATATGATATATATATATACATATAATAATATATATTAATTAATATAAACTATTTATGTAAGTATATTAAAGCAGGCCTATATATATAGTTCATACTAAATATAATCATGCTGATATAATAAATATATATATATAATATATGAATATAATAATATATATATAATATATAATAAAATAAAATAATATATAATATAATATATTATAAGGTATAAAATAGCTATTATATATATATATATATATAGTTAAATATAAATATATATATAATATAATATATATATATATATATATATATATATAAATACTATATATAATATAATATATATATTATATATATATAAGATATATAACGCTATATATATATATATATATATATTTACTTAACGGCCAAAACTGTAATACTGTTATTTAGTAAATGTACTTGTATGATAAAACTAAAGTTTAATTAAAATTAAACATTTTTAGGGGCGAAATGAAAACTATTTAAAGGAAAAATTAAAAAAATTTTGTTACTTGTTTTTGGATCTAGTTTTTTTGTTCATAGGAGGCGAACACTATTAATTAACTTAACCTAAATCTAACTTAAAACCTAACCTAACCTCATTTCACTCCTAAGGTCAGGAAAAAAATTCATTTCGCCCCCAGAACATCTATTTATGTATCATACAGTTAGCTGCGAATGTTTTATTTTTTTTTATTCCGACCTCCCCGTTCCGTCTAGAGCCGCTCAAGTAACTTTGTTCGTAGTACTAGTATATCTATATATATATATATAAATAGTATAAGTATATATATATTTAGTTAAAAAAATAGCATATATTTGTATATATATATAGAAACATATATATATATAATTATATAATATATATATATATATCATAATAATATATAATTTATATAATATACTATATATTAAAATATAATAAACTATACATATATATATAATAATATATAAGTTATACTATAATATAGAGCCTAATAGGATATACTATATATTATTATAAATATACTTAATATAAGATATATATATAGATATATATATAGATAAATATGGATTAATTATATATATATATTATATATAGTAAATTGGATAATATATATATATATAATTATATATATTAAATATTATTATAATTAAGTTTATACTTTGTATTGGTTAATATACACGTACAGTCATATAATAATATATATATATATATTATAATAGGGTTAAATTATATTATTTATATATATATAGTAGATATATATATATATATATGGATAATAAATAAAAATTAAAATGATATATATAAAATATAATAAAATACGCAGTATATAAAGTATGATATATATATATAATATAGCGAAAAAATTATATTGATTTAGAAATCTAACTCTGAAGCAGGATTGGTCTGCGAACCGGGTGCGGTGCGGTGCGGTGCAATTCCGGCGCTCGGCCAAACCTACGCAGAAGTGGCGTATCCGAGTTCGTCGTTACGATTTAATTGAATCGATATCGCATACCCCGATAGGCCTAAACTATATGAGGGGGGTTTGCTGGTGGTGGGGTTGTAATTTAAATATTAATTTTTCGATAATCTCCTGTGGTGATACGGAAGTGTGAGGTGGGCCATTAAATCTCCTGTGGTGTTAGGGAAGTGTGAGATCAGCCATTACCATTCTTCCTGTCAGTGTGTAGGAAAGTGTGTGAGGATTCGGCCAATTAAACCTCCTGTGGTGTTAGGGAAGTGTGAGGTGGGCCATTAAATCTCCTGTGGTGTTAGGGAAGTGTGAGATCAGCCATTACATCTCCTGTAGTGTTAGGAAAGTGTGAGGTTGGCCATTAAACCTCCTGTGGATGTTAGTGGAAGATGTTTAATAGTGAGAGTAAGGCGCCATTTAAAAATCTACAGTTGTGTGCGTGTTTAGGGAAGTGTGAGATTAGCCATTACATCTCCTGTAGTGTTAGGAAAGTGTGAGGTCGGCCATTAAACCTCCTGTGGTGTTAGGAAAGTGTGAGGTCGGCCATTAAACCTCCTGTGGTGTTAGGGAAATGTGAGGTTGGCCATTAAATCTCCTGTGGTGTTAGGGAAGTGTGAGGTCGGCCATTATATCGCATGTTGTTGTATATAAAAACCAAAACAATATAATATAGATATAAGATCGACCATTAAATCTCGTGTGTTTGGAAGTGGGAGAGGTCAAGCATTAAATCTCCTGTAGAGTGTTAAGAAAGTAGTGAGTTCGAGCCACTTAAACCTCCTGTGGTGTTAGGAATTTGGAAGGTCGCCATTAAATCTCTGTGGAGATGATTAAGGAAGTGTGAGGTCGACATAAATCTCCTGTGGTGTTAGGGAAGTGTGAGGTCGGCAATTATATTGCAAGATTCTTGGATCAAAAAACCAAAACTTTTCCATTTGAATTTGAGGTTTCTAACGTGATGTCAGAAGAACTCTTGAACTTTGTACATTGAATATAACGCAACTAAACTGATAATATTCTAAAAAATACATTCATTTTTTTAGTACTTTGAGAACTTGGATACTTGAACTCGTCCATTCTTTTAACTGCTACGTGCTCATTCCTACATGCTCTTCACTGGTAAAGTCTTGAACACACTCCTTTAATCTATTTGCTCAATTTTCTTTGTCTTGCACAATTTCAATAGCCGTGTATCATCGGGACATGTCGGCCTTTATCTTGATTCCCCTAACTCTAAAGAGGGGAATTTGGTACGCCTCCGACTTTTATTGACC
>JABUQX010035465.1:15000-17500 GCA_015478945.1 Trachelipus rathkii
TGGTTAAACGTATGTATAGTGGTGATGTGCTGTGAATGGACTGACTGGGAGACCGAAGAAAAAGTGGATTGAGTCAGTAAAGGAATGTCTGAAGGAAAGGAATGTAAATTTGGCAGAGGCAAGAAGAAAGTTGCATAATAGGAGTGAATGTCGAGGTTTTGTGATAGGGGTTATGGTTATGGGCCTGATACGAAATACTATATAGTGAGGGTTCGTCATGGTCTTGTGAAGCACCTATGACTCACGCTCTTCTTACTTTTCTGTTTCAGGTGTATGTTGTGCACCTCAACCAAATCTTGGAAAAGTAGGAAAATTAAGAAAAAGAATATATATAATATAGTAATATATTACATATATATATATATATATAAAATATATTAAAAAAATATATTAATACATTATATATATATATGTATATTTATATATATATATATATATATATATATATATATATATATATATATATATATATATATATATTATATATATATATATATATATAACCACAAGAAAAATGAAAAAATGTCACCACAAGCACTTTCGTGTTTTATTTCTACACATTGAAAACCTGGGTATATATAATTTATAATATATATAAATATATATATATATATATATATATATATATATATATATATATATATATATTATATATATATATATATATAATTATATATATATATTATAATAATAAAGTTTCACACCTCACGTGCATAGTCCTTTAGGAGGGAATGCTACCTAGATTCGGACTAGGGATCAAACCCGGGCCCTTGCCATGCTACTCTGTCGCTCTACCAATTGAGCCACGTAGCAATATATATAATTATATATATATATATAATATATCTATATTATATATACATCTATTATATTTATATATATATATATAATATATTATATATATATATATATATATATATATATATAATATATATATATATTATTGCGTTTTGTTTAAAGATGGCTTCGTAGATGGGTGGGGAGGGGGGTGGTTGTGTTTTTGAAGTTTGGATTTATTTTTATTGTTCGGAATATTTTTGTTGTGTTTGTTTTATGGTAAAATGTTTGCTCGTATTGTTGCCCAATTTTTTATCCTTAATTTAAATTGATTAGATTATATTAATTTTATTGTTGAGGTTATGATCTGGTTTGATTTGTCTTGATTTGGTTATTTATTTTGTCAAAGGGAGGGGACGGGGGAAGTTTCTTTTGTTTATTATGGTGTTTATTTCTGGTGAAAAATTGGGGTTGAAATGTTAATGATAAACCTTGGTATGTATTATTTTGGATGCATTTAGAATAGTTTTATTGTAGTGTTGTATTGCTTTGTCAAGAGATGGAAAATCAGGTTTTCGGAAGATATATATATATATATATATATATATATATATATAGTATATATATATATATATATATAAATATTATATATTATTATATATACTATATATATATATATATATATATATATAGTTATATATATATATATATATATATAATAATATATATATATACACATTACGTATTTAGATTTATATATTATATACATCATATATACCACCTTATATCACTATATTTCTATAGTTATATATATATATATAATATATATATATTATATATATATATATATATATTTATTTTATATATATTATATTTATTATATATTTTTATATATATTTTTACATCTTACATCCCTCTCCCAGTAAGGCTCACGAGCCTGTCAGTGGGGCCAACCTCCGCTTCCATTGTGTTCTATCGATCACGATCCCATCCGCCATCAGCTCATCCATTGCAGGCATCTGGTGTCTCCTTAATGAATCCTCCACTGTGTCTCTCCATCTCTTCCGCGGTCTTCCTCTCGGCCTCACTCCCTCCGGTCTCCACCTCCACCTCCTACTGGCAACTCTCTCTCCCTGCATCCTCTCCAGGTGTCCCCACCATCTCAGTCTGGCTGCGTCCACTTTATTCATCATGGGTTTCACACCCACGCTCTCCCTCACTGTCTCGTTTCTCACTCTGTCTCTCCTCGTCTTTCCAATCACCGTCCTCAACACATTCATCTCCGCTGTCTGAATTCTACTCTCCTCTCTCCCTGTCATGCTCCATGTCTCTGCCCCATACAACAGTATTGGTGTCAACATTCCTCGTATATTGCTCTCTTCACCTCTTTGTTCATATATTTATCTTTCAAGATGGGGTATACTGCTCTTACAGTCCTGCCATACTGCTCAATCCTACTCGTAATTTCCTTTGCACACCCCCTTCTCTTCCAAATGTGCTTCCTAGGTATTTATATCTGTCCACATTTTTAATCTCTCTACCGTCTACCTCCACTATCAACTCCTCCTCCTCCTCCCTACTTACTATCATTATTTCTGTTTTCTCCACATTCATATTTAATCCAGCTTCTCTCAATTTTTCTGCGAAACACAGCACCATTTGCCTCAACCTCTCACCATCTCCACTCCAACACGCAAAATCATCTGCGTATACCATGATGTCT
>JABUQX010035465.1:22500-32500 GCA_015478945.1 Trachelipus rathkii
ACCATGATATTTCGGTCTTGACCTTGCCATATACCATGGGTCAATTTTGCCCACGGTAATTTTTTGGCTTCCTGTCCCACCCGTCACATATTTCGTTCCTAACTTGAACGTATGTGTGGATCTATCCTAACTTGAACACCTACACACACACACGCACCACAACACACACACACACACACACACACACACACATTCACTATGAAAACTTACATTTACGCTTACACAACACACACACTTACATCTTATACACAGCTTCACTATGAACTTATTCAGCTATGACATTACACTTTCCTAGGACACTTACATTTAAACTTATACCTCACGTACAAACAACACTACCAACGCCTTATGTCTTTCAATGGGTCAAATTTTGACCCACGGTAATTTTTTGTCATCCTTTAGGGACTTAGCTTTTTTGTATGTTCTTAACCTTGTTAGCCCATGATATTTAGTCCCTGACTTCTTGCCAGATTATCTATGGGTCAATTTTTGACCCACGACTTAACTTGATTGGCTTTGATGGTTCCCAAATCACCGTAAGGAGTATCTTAGTGATGTTCTATAGTGTTCTATGATTATTCTATGAGTATTAGATGAGTGCCAGGTGAGTGCCAAGTGAGTGCCAATGAGTGCCAATGAGTGCCAAGTGAGTGCCAATGAGTGCCAAGTGAGTGCCACATAGTGCCAAGGGTGTGAGTGCCACATAGTGCCAACTGAGTGCCACTTTTTTCAAGCCTTTTCTAGCCTCCCCTGAGCCTAAAATAGCCCTAATATGGGTGTCTACCCCTAGTTATAAGGTATGCGGAATCGATTGGTGTATATTACAAGTTGGTAGGATGCTTCCCTTACTATGAGTTAGTATTTTTCTAACACTTATAGTACGGCCCAGAAAAATATATCTTAAAAGAGTTACTACATTTGAGAAACAGTGACCGCAAAAGTTTCAGAGTCCGCGTTCCCGCAATTGAACCCCGTCGCGAAAACCGGGCCGCGTGCGCCCGCAGGCGCAATATTAAACCCCGTGCCGCCGCGTGCGCCCGCAGGCGCAATATTCCCCGCCCGCCCGCCGCCGCGTGCGTCCGCAGACGCAATATTACCGGCGTTGAACGAAAATATTGATATCCAATGTAACTATTCAAAGAAATTTCATTTCAAAATAATACTATGAGTCAATTCATTTTTAACTACAATTTACGAAATTTTTATTAAACATATAGCTTTACATAGCGCTTAAAGCAGTAAATCAGTAAATCAATAGAGGTGTTTCCTAACTAACACCTAAGGGATTAGTATGCTTTTGTTTTACTGTTTTACTGCTTTAACTCTCTGCTTTACTGCTTTAACTATCTGCTTTACTGCTTTAACTCTCTGCTTTACTGCTTTAACTATCTGCTTTACTGCTTTAACTATCTGCTTTACTGCTTTAACTCTCTTATTAAATTACCATTGATATGTAATATTTACCTAAAGCAGTAAATCAGTAAATCAATAGAGGTGTTACCTAAGGGATTAGTATGCTTTTGTTTTACTGTTTTACTGCTTTAACTATCTGCTTTACTGCTTTAACTCTCTGCTTTACTGTTTTAACTCATATATTTATTTTTGTTTTAATACTTTTTATTTATTTTTATTTCTATTTTTATTTTGTTTTAATACTTTTTATTTATTATTATTTTTTATTATTATTTTATTATTATTTTTATTTTGTAATATGCTTGTACGAAAATCTATTAAAATATTAACTTTACTGCTTTACAGCTTTAATTAATCTCATTATTCATTATTCACTTAACGAGTATGGATGTGGAGAAATTTACGTTCCGAAGTCCGGCTACATGTCTTGTAGCTGGACCGACAGGCTGTGGTAAAACCTTTCTATTATTAAATATTTTAAAGGAAATGGAGATTTTTGAGCAAGCCCCTGTAAAAATAATATGGTGTTATAATGTTTATCAGGAAAAATTTAAAGAATATAAAGATGTTATTCAATTTCATGAAGGCATATACGATATTAGATCGTTGGACAATATACATGGCCACAAAATTATTGTATTAGATGATTTAATGCACAAATTGAATTTGGAAATAGCAGAAGCGTTCACAGTTTATTCTCACCATCTAAATATCTCTGTGTTTTTCATAACACAGAATATTTTTCATCAAAGCAAGCATATGCGAAGTGTTTCTTTAAACACACAGTATTTACTATTGTTTGGCCAGAGAAGAGACATGAGTCAAATTAATGTATTGGCAACTCAAATGTTTCCCCTTCAAAGGAAAGAGTTCTTAAAAGTATATAAAGAGGTTACTTCTATCCCCCACGGTTATTTGATGTGTGAACTTCACCCCAAAAACACGCACAGAGTGTTGCTCCGTACCAACATTCTTCCCTATGAGATAGAAACTGTATACATACCTGAATAATGAGTGCTCTAGTTGCAAAGTATTTACCTCTTATAAAAAAATTTAAAAAGCTGAAACCTTCTGAAAAACGTAAACTAATTAGTGAGGATGAGAAATTCATTCAGTGTGTATGTGAAGTCTGTTTAAATCTTATAAAAGGAAATGTTCCTTTAAACAGACCTCAGAAGGTAAAGCTACGTCGTTATAGAAACATCATTAAAAAACTCTCCCTCAACATAAAAAATCTGAAAAATAAAAAGAAGTTACTACAGAGAGGAGGAGGAGTATTCCTACCATTACTCTTCTCCGTTATAGCTCCACTGATAACTAAGTGGTTGGCACCATAATGAAGAAGGTTGCTGTACTTCCATATAATGAGTATGAGAAAATGAAGTATAATAATACAGCATCTGTACAGAATTCATTTCAGCCGATTCATCATTCACAATCTCAATATGGCCAGTTATTGCCACCCACTCAGCAAAATCCACAATCACAGCCCCTATATACGCAGATATTACAGCCTAATGCATTGACATTACAACCTCTTTCACATCAGCAACAACAACAAACGCCCCCACAGAATCCTTATATTGTGAACGATTCATTATCTTTTCAGCAACCTCTACCTCATAGTTTATATGATCCTAAAGTTGAACAGATAACCAAATACGAGAAAGAAGTGTACAGAATATTAAATTCAGACATTAACATCCATGAGAAACGCATCTTATACCAAGAGGCCATACAAAAATTGATAGATCTTAAAGACTTGCACCTACATCCATCCCTACGTATTCCGCTAACCGATAATGTAGATATACCTAATGAAGTAAAACTTGAAGTGAAAAATGAAGATATATTTAAAAATATCCTAGAGGAGAGCTTACCTATTAGAGTGCGTAAATCAGGAATAGCTTTATATAATATTTTAAAAGAACAATTATCTTTGAATGAAGCAGGACAGATCGTAATTGATGATGAAATAGTTAAAGGGTCAAATATTGTGGATTTGATAGCTGATCTCTCCCGTAACTGGAAGAAAGGCCCTGTAAAAGGATGGAATGAGATCAAACAAGAACTTCAGACTATTAATTTCCCCAGAAGTTTAATCTTAAATACACGACGATTAGCAGACTTAGATAATATCCCCATTACGCCAAGACCTGATTCAAGTCCATCAGGCACTTCTTACGCATCAGATAAATTTAAACGTGTTACCAGAGGAAGAATAAGAAAAACACCTTATAATAAACCTAGTTGGATTAAATCGTAATTATGTATTATCATATATATTTATTTAGTTGTAATGTCTGTGTATAAATAAATATGTTATTTTAAACCTTTTTCTTTAACCCTTCGACCTTTGATACACATTTTTTGTACAAAAATATATATATATAATATATGTATATATATATATATATATATATTATATATATAAAATAAGTATTAAAGTATATATATATATATATATATATATATATATATATATATATATATATATATAGCGTTTACATGTGGGTCAGTAGCCAACATGGACGCAAAGGAGGTAGTTGATAAGTATTACTTCAATCTGAGGGAGCCAAATAGTTTTGGGGGTTTCACTAGGTTTGCTTTAAGGTATCCTAATATTGAGAAAAAAGAGTTAAAAGCATATTTAGAGGGTGAAGAGGCATTTACTCTACATAAACCTGTAAGAAAAAAATTTCCTACACGGAAAACCATATCTCCGCAGCTCGATAGCATATGGCAGTTAGATTTATCGGAAATGATTAAATACAGCACTTATAATGAAGGCTTTCAATATATACTTTTTACAATTGACGTATACTCTAGATACTTGTGGTTGAAGCCAATAAAAGATAAAAGATCAGCTACAGTTGCCGGTGCTGTACTTGAAATTATAGAGGACGAGCGGAGAACACCTAAATCATTTTGGACAGATTCAGGAATGGAATTCAAGGGGCGAGAGTTTCAGGAGCTGCTCTGGGAGTATGGTATAAGCTATTACAATACATTTTCCGTAAACAAAGCGGCTATAGTTGAAAGAGTCCAACGTACTATTAAAGAACGCATGCATAGGTACTTTACTAAAATGAATACTTTTAAATATATTGATATACTGGACGATCTGGCTTATTCTTATAACAGATCTTACCATAGAACTATAAAGTCAACTCCTTTAGAAATGTCAAAAACTAGAGGCCGTAGAACCCATCTACATGAAAAAGAAAACAAAATAAAAGATAATTCAGGAATAAAGGTAAACGATTATGTAAGAGTATCTCGAACAGAAGAAAGGTTTAGAAAAGGATATGAATCCGGTTGGACTACTGAAGTTTTTAAAGTGCACAATATCCGTCCACTCCGTCGTGATAGTTTAAAGCTATATTACCTGGAAGATTTAGATGGTGAAAAAATAAAAGGAGGATTTTATAAACAGGAAATACAAAAAGTAAGGTTCAACCCTGTAACTCATGAATATAAAATTGAAAAAATATTAGCTACGAGAGGAAAAGGGAAAAATAAACAGTATCTGGTGAAGTGGAGGGGTACCCTGCTAAGTTTAATACTTATATAAAAGCAAGTGAAGTTAAGAATCATTAATCAGTTGTCATTATAATCATGGAGAGTGTAGATCACTTTTATATAAGTTTAAACTTAGTCTTCAGGGTCCTTGGATTTACATCCTGATAATAAACTCTCGGATTTTACAACTGTGTTAATGAATCCTATACAACTTGAAAGAGAGGCATACGAAGTAGGATTATGTGAAATGATATTAAATACAGACATAGAAAATTTACCTCACAATCTATTCTGGATGACAGTGTACAGAAGTGTAGAATGTGTTGAAACTATATTACAAGTGGAAGGTACTCGTTATCTGAAAAGGACTACAATTGCCAAAAAGGTGAATACGGCTACATTTGCTACAAAAGAATACTTTATTGAAGAATTTACTTTGCGGAGGTCATATTTTAAATCGGTGCCTGCTATTTTTAGTCATTTAAACGTTCTCTTTGATATGAGTATTATGTGTAAGGACTTGGTGTACAAAACTGAAATGCGTACCTATGAAGATAAAGTAATAATATCTTTAAGCTCAAAAGTAAGTGTAAACCTACGAGACCGTGACATGTTTTTTCTCGAACGATCACCATGGCAGCGTAAACATATTCGTAAACGTGATGCTGAGCTGGATATACTTCATGATATCCCTACTATGTTGAAGAGGGTTATACTATCTGTGGAGAATAACCGCATGACTCCACATGAACAAAAAGATGAAGCAGATCGAGTACTGCATTATACATGTACCCCATCCGAGAAGCTGCTCAATCATCCAGGTATGGCTTATGTATATACAAATATAATTGATCATCAATATGTAGGTAATACTAAAGCTCCTTTATTAAGAGTAGTATATTTTCCCAAAGAGAGTAAAGTTATAACATTTCCTAATGTTCATTATCTACCTCTGAATAGATCAAATTTTGACTCTGTACGCGTGCATATAAAAGATGTAGAAGGAAATCCTTTCCCCTTTACATACGGCGCATTGTTATGCAAAGTTCATATTAGAAAGAAACAGATGCAGTAATTACAGCATAATGGAATATATAAGAGGTGTAGTCAGATATATTTTTTTCATTCATTAACATACTCTCACAGTGTAAAGATAGTATAAGAAAGACACTCCTGTAATAATGGAAGAAGAAAGGGTATTCAGAGGATCAAAAATGCAGAGGGGGTATGGCCTTGGTGGATTTTTTGCCAAGCTATGGAGAAGTGCAAGGCCTCTACTCAGGAGAGGTGGGGAATATATAGGTAAAAAAGCTATAAGAACAGGCTTGCATACTATTCAAGATATTGCTGCAGGAAATAATCCTCGTACAGCATTAAAAAGACGTATCGCCGATGTTTCAGATGAGATGTTGGATGATGTTAAGCGTAAAATAAGGCGTAAAATGTCAGGCCAGGGGCGAGGCACCAAGAAGATTGTCATAAAGAAAAAGACTAAGCGGAAAAAAACTCTAAAGAAAAAATGTATTGATGTATTTGCTATTTAATTACTAACTGATAACTTTTATACGAGGTGTGTATTACTGTATATAAGTAATGTTTTTCATGAAAATGCTCATTATACGACCAGAACTCGCACATGCAAGATGCATTTCCTTCATCCTTCTAGTCCTGATTGCTGTAAGAGTGAATTGGATCTCTTCTCCATGAACCCTACACAGATTAGCGTTAGCGAATCCAACTTTATCAGTATTAATCCTCTGCATTCAATTACCAATACAGATGTTCCTCTAGAGTTCAATATTCCAGGTACTTCTGATCAATACCTAGACCCCTCTAATGTGTTTTTATATGTAAAAACGAAATTCACAAAACCTGACGGTACAGATCTTCCTACGGGTGATGACCATATAGTATATACAGAATCAAATTTCCTGTATACATGTTTCAACCAGGTTGAAGTCTATCTTAACGGAACTTCACTAGGTGCGTCAGCGGCTAATTATCCTTATAGAAGCTATATAGAGCATTTGTTAAATTATTCAGACGACGCTAAACAGTCTCATCTCCAATCATGTGGTTTTTATAGTTTCAAAGATGAAGCTGCACATATAGATAAAGCAGCTAGAGTCATAAATAATACTTATGAATTTTACGGTCGATTAAATGGCGATATCTTCTCTCAAGAAAGACTCATTCTACCATCTGTAGATACTAGAATCATTTTATCACGTTCAAATCCTAAATTTGCTCTTAAAATAAAAAGTAAACCTACTGCTACAGCTGTATGTCCAGAACCTGTTTTCAAACTGTTGGAAGCTTATCTCTATGTTAGAAAAGTGAAATTATCACCACAGCGACATTTGGAAATTGAAAATTCGCTTTTGAATACTACAGCAAAGTACCCTATTAAGAGAGTTGAAACCAAGATATTTAATTTCACTCAAGGGTTATCGAGTATCAATATCCCTAACATTGTGAACGGAAATTTACCACAGAAAGTAATAATAGGAATTGTGGAACATGACGCCTACTCTGGGAATTATAAAAAATCACCCTATAAATTCACACCTTTCGGACTTAGGGGTATCAGTTTACATGTGAATGGACTTCCTCACGGACGTGATTATGAAATGTTATACAACGGAGACCTATCTCTCTGTACTCGTCCTTTTTACGACTTAATAGCTACACTGTATCATGTAATGATAGTGGGACAGGCTTAAATCTTGAAGAATACGCAAAGAATAGTAATTTATATGCCTATGATCTCACAGCTGACCTTTCAGCTTGTAATGCCTATCATTTAAACATTTTGAGAAAGGGTACCTTAGGACTAAGTCTCTCTTTTGGATCAAGTCTACAATCACCCATCACTGTAGTGGTCTATCTTGAGCATCCTCAACTCATTGAAATTGACAGAGTACGCAACGTACTTTTGAATTATTAAAGATGAATGAAGAGGAAATAAAATCGGTGTTTAAAAATGAAACTCGCTTTTTAGGAGTGTTCGCTATTAACGAAATAAACTCTGTAAAGTTGGAGAAGGATACCTGCTTCATATTCAATACATTGCCTCGTCACATCACCTCAACAGGACATTGGATTTCCGTTTATAGAGCAAAAAACGATGCTGTTCACATAATTGATTCTTTGAACTTAAAATTTATATTGAATAATCATTATATCACCTTATTTTTAAAATATAATAATGTAAGTTGTGTAAAAACTATGTCTTACCCTGTTCAACCCTTATATTCTAATTTGTGTGGAGTCTATTGTATTTATTTCATTATGTGCTTTTTAAATAATGTATGTTTTAATAAACTTGTAAATATATTTGATGCTAAAAATTTGTATGTCAATGATTTTATAGTTTCTAATTATGTAATAAATGCTTTAAAATGAAAAAATGCGATTTTACTACCCCCAAAACTCGTATATATAAAAAGGTTTTTAATAAAATTTCGTACAATTTTATTAAAATAAAATAATAATAAAATAATAATAAAATAATAATAAATAAAAAGTATTAAAACAAAATAAAAATAGAAATAAAAATAAATAAAAAGTATTAAAACAAAAATAAATATATGAGTTAAAACAGTAAAGCAGAGAGTTAAAGCAGTAAAGCAGATAGTTAAAGCAGTAAAGCAGTAAAACAAAAGCATACTAATCCCTTAGGTAACACCTCTATTGATTTACTGATTTACTGCTTTAAGGTATGTAATGTATATGAGTTAAAGCAGTAAAGCAGAGAGTTAAAGCAGTAAAGCAGATAGTTAAAGCAGTAAAGCAGAGAGTTAAAGCAGTAAAGCAGAGAGTTAAAGCAGTAAAGCAGATAGTTAAAGCAGTAACAAGAGAGTTAAAGCAGTAAAACAGTAAAACAAAAGCATACTAATCCCTTAGGTGTTAGGTAATAACACCTCTATTGATTTACTGATTTACTGCTTTAAGGTATGTAAAGTATATGTTTTTAATAAAATTTCGTACAATTGTAGTTGTTTAAGTAAAGATTGAATGACTCATAGTATATTTGAAATGAAATTCTTTGAATAGTTTACATTGATATCATATTTTTCGTTCGCGCGGAAATATTGCGTCTGCGGACGCACGCGGCGGGCGGGTACGCGGAAATATTGCGCCTGCGGGCGCACGCGGCGGCGGTAATATTGCGCCTGCGGGCGCACGCGGCGGTTTCGCGACGGGGTTCAATTGCGGACGCGGACTCTGAAACGTTTGCGGTCACTGTCTCAAATGTGTAACTCTTTAGATATATATTCTGTCATGCTATAAGTGTTAGAAAAATACTAACTCATAGTAGGAAGCATCCTAGCAACTTGTAATATACACCATTCGATTCCTCATACCTTATAACCTAGGGGTAGACACCCATATTAGGGCTATTCTAGGCTCAGGGGAGGCTAGAAAAGGCTTGAAAAAAGTGGCACTCAGTTGGCACTATGTGGCACTCACTTGGCACTATGTGGCACTCACTTGGCACTCATTGGCACTCACTTGGCACTCATTGGCACTCATTGGCACTCACTTGGCACTCACCTGGCACTCATCTAATACTCATAGAATAATCATAGAACACTAATAGAACATCACTAGATACTCCTTACGGTGATTGGGAACCATCAAAGCCATCAAGTTAGCGTGGGTCAAAATTGACCCATGGTATCTGGCAAGGTCAAGGGCGAAATATCATGGTCAAACAAGGTTAAGACATCAAAAAAGGGCTAAGTCCCTAAAGGAAGGACAAAAAATTACCGTGGGTCAAAATTGACCCATGGAAGACCAAAGGGTTGGTAGTGTGTTTGTACGTGAGTATAAGTGTAAATGTAAGTGTCTATGGGAAAATGTAAGTGTCATAGTGAATAAGTGTCATAGTGAATGTGTGTATAAGTGTAAGTGTGTTGTGTGTAAGCGTAAATGTAAGTGTCATAGTGAATGTGTGTGTGTGTGTGTGTGTGTGTGTGTGTGTGTGTGTGTGTGTGTGTGTGTGTGTGTGTGTGTGTGTAGGTGTTCAAGTTAGGATAGATACATACATGCGTTCAAGTTA
>JABUQX010035465.1:37500-39683 GCA_015478945.1 Trachelipus rathkii
CTGCAACTAAAAGATTATAGTAGTAGTATGATGGCTGCCGGTACTTCTGAACTTTCTTTCTCCGACAGTCAGTGGGAACAAATCGAAACACTCGAAGAATTATTAAAACACCCATACTTTACAACAAAAAATATTCAATCAGAAGACTTGACTGCAGGAAAATTTTTATAGAGAGAACGGATTTTAGCAAATCACAAATAAATTCCATGAAAAGAAGGAAAAGAATGTTAACTGAAAATAAAATATTTTTGTCGACAATCTTTGTTTAGAATCTTTCCCAGAACTGAAGATCTGATATTTAAAGCTAGGAGTGTTCTTTGTGAACTAGGACTTAAAATGAATAACGCTATCGAACAGCAATCTGGGCCGGAGTCAGATAGTTCAGCAGTTTCAGGAATCCTCGCTTGTAGAATTTTGTCAGATGAAGATGAAGAAGTCAAATTTGCCAGATAATGGGAAAAATTGGAGCATGCAGAAAAGCGATTGAAAAAACTAAAAAGACAATCTACTAGTAAAAGACATTCAACCTAAATATCTTCTAGAAAAATAAAAGGTAGAATTCCATAAGTCATTAGATGGAATAATGAAAATCGACCGGAAATCAAAGTTATCAGTTAAAGAGGCAATCAATTGCTATCCTAAAATTTTGCAAGATGCCGCTTGCACAATTACAGCTTTGCCTCCTATTCAAGTGAATGTTGAGAGCTTATTTTCTGCTTTAAAAATAATAAAATCGGATCTAAGGACATCGTTAAAGGAGGATTTTATTGATGGTTTTATTTTTAAGAACAATTGTTTTGAATAAATTTATATTACATATGGTCGGGCTGTTCAAAGAGAAATTATTTTAAAAGTTAGGAAGAAAGTGAATATATATATATATATATATATATATATATATATATATATATATAATATATATATATATATTATATATATAAATATATTTATATATATATATATATATATATATATATATATATAATAATTATATATATAATATATAATATAATATAATAATATATATATAATATAATATATATATATATATTATAATATATATATATATATATATATAATATATATATATATATATATATATTATATATATATAATATATATACTATAAATATAATATAGTATATATTATATATATATATGATATATATATATATATAATGATATATATATATATATATTATATAAAAATATGTTTTGAATAAAATTATGTTATATATGTTCAGGCTCATAGTTCAACGAGGAATTATTTTAAACTTTAGGATGAATCTAAAATATGATTTTTATTCTTTTTAGGAAAAAAAATAATAAAATTATATTACGTAACTGTACAGGCAGTTCATCGTTCAAAGAGGAATTATATTAAAATTTAGGAAGAAAGTGAATGATTCCTTTTCTGTATTTCTTAAAATTCTTATTTTCTATAAAATATTTTCTAAGTTTTAAATTCTAAGCTAATAAAGATGTCATTAACAAACATTTAATTTCATCATACCCTCAAAATTTTGTATCAGAATTAATGATTTCATGACTGTAAATGGAGAAGGAATTATAACTAGGGGCCGGAGCCGGAGTCGGAGCCGAACAATTTTAAAATGCCGGAGCCGGAGCCGGAGTCAGAGCCGGGTAATTTTAAAATGCTTGAGCCGGAGCCGGAGCCGGAAAAAAATTTGCCGGCTCCGCAGCCCTGGTTGTCAATATTGTCGGGATTTCTCATGGTAGTTGTCACACGATCCTCGCACAAGACTTGAAAATGCACTGCGCTGTGTATGCACCTTGTCCCAAGATTCCTCACCCAGGAGAAGTGTGACGAGCGGGCCTACATAAGTGGAGAGCTCATTGTTATGGTGGATGTGGATCGAGGATTCAACTATACTGGCGATGAGGCGTGGTGTTACCTTTACGACCCAGAAACGAAGCGTCAGACCCCTGTTTGGAAATCTCCGAGTTCACCACGAAATCAAAAGGTTAGAGCAGATCACTCAAAGGAGAATGTCATGCTGGAGGTGGTCTTTGACATTAAAAGTTTCGTGCACTTTGAGTTCATACCTCAGGGTCGTACAGTTACCAAAGCATATGCACATCGATATTCTCCGTTGTCTTCGTGACGCAATCCACGCAAACTTCCTGTGCTTTGGAGACGCTATCAACACAACAAGCGGAGG
>JABUQX010035466.1:0-10000 GCA_015478945.1 Trachelipus rathkii
CCCAATCATGATCTGGATGTGGGCGTTTAAAATCATAGACCAATAATTAGATCGGTTAAAAAGTATTAAAAACACCTAAGCATTTTCTATTCAGCAAAATTTTGTTAAGAAAAAACAGATTGTAGCTTCTATATAACACTAAGTAAGTACGTGGGTATTGGGTGAATCTTAATTTACTGTTTGCTTTCAAAGCAAACTCCCATGAAGAAGAATGACTCAACACTATCGGATGTAAGGCATGACATCACAATAAAGACAATTAGTAAGTCTTTAAAAAGTTAAGAATTGAGAAAAAAAATTCGGAAAATTTGATGAATTAAGGAACAAGATTGTAATTCCTCTAACTTAAAACCTACGGGTTTGGGAAGTGAATTAAATTTAAAATTTTTATATTATCATAAAGACAAATCCTGATAGAAAAGCACACTAAGAATACCTTGATAGTAGGACAGTTCTCTCATTTTTATGTGTGCCATAAGTCTTGGGGACTCGCAAAAAGTGTTTTAAAATAAGCAGTTTTTTTTTTTTTTTGAAAATTTGATTTAAAGAATCTTTATTTTAACTCTTTTTACTTGGCATCCTACGGGTTTGGGAATTATTTATACTTGTTTTTATAAAGTATTCCTACGCAAGAGAGACAGCATATCTAAAATTGTGAGCTGTTAACAACATAGAGTGAACCAACTTATTAGATCGTTAAAAAGGCAGTATTATAAAATAATGCAATTCTTTCGAAAATTTTTATTAAAGCAGCAAGATTAGTCAGCTACACATTCATATAACTTATACGTACGCATGGTTTGAAATTTCAATTTTAAACATTCTTGTTTTATAAATCACAATGCATCTACATTTAATGAGAAGCAACATTATCTGGATGTAGGCCAGCTACAAATATAAGACATAATTTTAAGTCGTTTAAAAGTATAATAGAATTATCGGAGAAAGAAATTTCAAGCGAAACATTTGACACTTATAGAACTAGCGAAATTGTTAACATTTCTCGAATAATACTTCGTAATACGGTGTTTGGTAGCTACAATTTGAGAGAAGTGTTTTTTATTTCATATACACAACAGTCCACAATAAGAGAGCAACATATCCTTGATGTGAGCCGATTCATTTTATGCACCATAAGTAGGTCGCTAAAATGTTTTTTAAAAATAATGTAGTTTTTGCTCTTTACGCACGACAAACAGCGAGAAAAATGAGTATTTGATATATATATATAAAAAGCTTTTATTTTAACTCATCTCAGTACATGAGCAACAACATACAGGGGTTTGGGAATTATATTTATGAGTGTAATATTATAAAGCATTTTCTAAGCACAAAAGACAGCATATCTGAGAGATGTGAGCGATATATACTAAACAAATACGAGACCATATATTATTTAAATCGTTAAAAAGTTAAAAAACAAACATGTAACATACTTTACGGAAAACTGCAAGAATGAAGAGATTCAATTATTAAAGCACGCAAAGAAGATATTGTACGCTACTTATAACCTATAGATCCGTAACGTTCGTCTATTCGATGAGAGAGTGACTTTTATCATAATATATTACTATTTGATCTATTCTATAAAGCATCCTCCCCTGTAAGAGAGCAACATATCGGATGTGACACGAATTAACGAGCCCATTTTACAGACAAAACATTCAAAGTCCAATCTATAAAAATAAAATTTTACCCAAATATATGAAAGAAAAACAAAATTTTCATCTCAGCTCACAAAGAGAATCTCCTAATTCGGCAGTAATTAAACTCATAACATTTAAATACCTAACAGGGATCAATGCGAAATATCTATTAAGAATATTATATACTCATAAAAGCATGTCCTAGACAATAAGCAAAGACAAAACATACACATACCTGAAGCAGATGGCGAGAGCCGAGTTTTGTTTTATGGACACAAAGTATTAACAAGCTTTCGCGAGAAATGTCGCATGTTAACGAGAGTGTCATCTTAGATTAATTTAGTGAAAAACTTTGAAATTAAAGAGAATAGCTTTAAATCTTAAAACTGATAGACTAATTTAACCTTGAGCATAGCCTCGGTTTTGGGAAATTTATTTTATTTGTTTTTTATAAAGTATTTCCTAACAAGAGAGACGCAATCTGGATGTGGGGCTGTTTAAAACAACACATTGAGCACTAATATTTAGATCGATCTAAAAAGGTAAGAGAAGAACTAATAATGACATATATTTACTCTCGAGAGAAAAACTCTTATAGTAAACGCAGACAAACATAAGCTAGCGCTCTTATAACTTAACACAACGCTAGGTTGACTGAAATTTAATATACTAGCATACTTATTGTGTTATTTATAAGCATCTCGCACTGTAAGCAGAGCAAACAAATTCTGGCATTCACGGAAGGAGCAATATTTATAATATAACATAATTTAAGTCGTTTAAAAAGTTAAGACGAAATTGAGATTCAGAGGTGAGAAATTTGAATATTGATAAAAGGATTGTAAGACTTTTGTAACTTTGTACCTACGGTGTTTGGTAACTTATTTAGAATTTATTTCATATAAACACGTCATAAATAAGAAGCAACATTATCTATGATGGTGAGCCCGTTTCATTTTAAGTCACATCCTTTAATTGAGGCTCGCTAAAATGTTTTAAAATAATTTAGTATTATTATTTATTGGAAAAATATTGATTAAAGAATCATTTATTAATTGTAATGAATATTATGTATAGCCCTACAAATTCGGGAAATAAATCTAGATATTTGGGTTTATAGTTTATTTCCTAAGCAAGAGAGACAGCATTCTGGATGTGGGCTGTTTAAAACATTGACCAATATTATATCGTTGGCAAGGGTCGCAATAGACCAACGCCTTGCGCGAATAAATTTTGATTAAAAGCAAACATTGAAAGTTTGGCCCTTGTAACACCTTGGTACGTACGTGGTTTGGAAATTTAATTTTACTTTTGTTTTATAAAGCTTCTACCATGAAAGAGAAAATATATGTGAATGTAGGCCGGCTCATTTTAAAGACATAATTTAAGGCGTTTAAAAGTTAAGAATTGAGAAAAAATTCGGAAAATTTGAATAAAGGAACAATGTTATGGAATATCTTGTCGCTTGATACTAACGGGTTTGAGAATTATAATTAGAACTTTTTTCTGACAAGTCTGAATAAGAGAGTCACATATCTTGATGTGGGCCGTTTTATTTATGGACCCATAATTTGGTCGACTAATAAATGTTTTAAAATAATGAGATTTCTTTTTTTGTAGAAAATTCAGATTAAAGAAGTTTAATTTTGTTAACTCTGTTTACCTTGCACAAGAGGGTTTTGGGAATATTATTTATATTTAATGTGTTTGTGAGTGAGAGAGTGTTCTAATGCACAGATTGCTGCTTAAAATGAGAGAGAAAATCATACTATCGATATGTGTAATTTTATTCAGAAGTATAAAATTTATAAGTAAGGGAAAGGATCCCGAACTTCATGAAAAATTCGGCATATAAAACAAAATATTGAAATTTCATTAAAAATACGTTCAAATTTAAGACGACTAAAACAATTAATAAATTCTCTTTTCTGCCTTTTTAAAAAATAGTATTTCAATGAAACACATTATTTATTTCAAAATGCTGAAAATACAGTTAAAAACATCAATTTTAAGAAGTCTTACTAAATAAATTTCATATGTTGCAAATTTTCAGGAAAAAATTCGTACTTAAAAGAGTATTAATTTGTAATGTGAAAAATTTAAGCAAAAGCCGATAAACTTTAGAAGTTAACAAATTTTTTTATTAAAACAGGTTTTCACAACTAATGAAATATTTGGTATATAAAAACAAATATTGAAATTTCATTAAAAAACGTCAATTTAAGACACCTAAAACAATTAATAAATTCTCTTTTCTGCTTTTTGAAATTGCATTTCAATGAAACACATTATTTTTTCAAATGCTGAAAATACCGTTAAAAACTCAATTTTAAGATTTAACAAATAATTTCAAAAGTTGAAATTTAGGAAAAATCGTACTTTTAAGAGTTCTAAATTTGTAATGTGAAAATTTAAGAAAAAGCGTAATTTTAGAAGTTAAATTTTTTTATTAAAACAGGAAAATAGCATTTCAATGTAAATAGTTGGTATTATTTTTTCAAATGCTGAAAATATCATATAAAACCATTCAATTCAAAACATCCTAAAACAATTAATAAATTCACTTTTCTGCTTTTTGAAATTGCATTTCAATGAAACACATTATTTTTTCAAATGCTGAAAATACCGTTAAAAACTCAATTTTAAGATTTACCAAATAATTTCAAATGTTGAAATTTAGGAAAAATCGTACTTTTAAGAGTTCTGAAATATTTGTTGTATATAGAGAACAAATACATTAAGAGAACAAAAATAGACCAACGGCATAGGGCTAAACTTTTATCGAAATTATTTGCAAATTACTCTAAATATATAATTAAATTAAACAGGTGATTCTTATTAACTTAACAATAACAACATTAACATAACAGATACAACAACAACAACAACATAACAAAACACAACACAACAACAACAACAACAACAACAACACAACACATATTAACCTCAACAAAATAACAAACAAAAATGAGATATTAACTGTAACAACTAAACAACAGCAAATAAAAGTATACTAAAGAACAACTAAATGAAAACACGCTTGTTATTTACTCATGAGACTATCTTTGGTCTATTTTTTTCTGTTTTTTTCCTGAAATTTCATTTTGCAATTTAAAATGAGCTCTTAATTATTTTTTTTTATTTTCATTTTTGCTATTATTAATTTTTCCCTTTGTGCTAATATTTAGTACAAACCCTTATAGAAGTTTTATAAAAAATTCTTTTTTATTGCGTTTCTATTGAATTATGTTTAGAGTCTTCTGCTATAGTTCAGCATATAGTCACAAAGTAACTTTTTTCTAATGTATTCAAATGCTGAAAATATACAAAAAGTAAATGTGTAAATTAAATAAATACTCGTCGTACATAATTATATATATATTTATAATAGTAAATTATTAACAATATATATATTATCTAATATAATATATATTGAATTATAGAAAATTACGGTACTTTATCATTATATATATATATATATTAAAATTTTATTGATATAATTGTTAGAAAATTATTATATATAATATAGAATAAAAGGTAATTATCTAAGTAAAGTTATATAAACATATTATATTTATTAATATATTTTAATATTAAAATTATTATAAATAATTTAAATCATTTTAATTCATATATTATTGATATAGTTTATAGAAATAATAATATCATATATATATAAATATTTATATTGAATATAATTATTTTCAATATTATAAATAAGACGTTAATATTTAAGAATACTATACACTACTATAAAAATAATACTATATATATATAATTTATAATTAATATATATATATATTATAATATATTTATATATATATACTATATAATATATATATATACACTATAATATATATTTTTATATATATATTTAAAATTTAATTAGACATTATTTATATTTATATTTTCTAGCTTTTATATATCAGAAATAGTAAATTTATCAAATGAATCGCATTAATTATTTTTTCATATAATGACTGAAAAATATAATACCGTGTATTAAAAAACTAATTTTAAGAATTATGAACGAGGAATTACGAGCTGTTCACACATATGTCGTGATAGAGGTTATTAGTTTTGAAAAATCGTGAGCGCTTTTAAGAGTGTGCTAACACACATTGTGTAATTGCACAAAGTAATAGAAAAAGCGTAATTTTAGAAGTTAAATTTTTTATATATATAAGAGGTTTTCACATGCACACTGAACTGAGATGAATCAGCGATGCAGTGCATGATTAGCGGTGTGTAGTCCTGTGTTTGTGGTGTGATGCTGTGCGTGTTTACATTAAAACATAGAGGTGTAATGCGGTGTTAAAGAATAAGACTAGTGGTGAACTCCTCCCAACTTTATATATATATATAT
Source organism: Trachelipus rathkii (assembly GCA_015478945.1). NCBI lineage: Eukaryota > Metazoa > Arthropoda > Malacostraca > Isopoda > Trachelipodidae > Trachelipus > Trachelipus rathkii. The sequence goes on from JABUQX010035466.1 coordinate 6,013, forward strand.
ATATTAATAGAAACGCTCCATAATAACATTATATCATCACTACTAATAAACTAATTAATATAATTTCTTTTTTATCTGCTTTATATTTTGAAATTGCATTTCATGAAACACATTATTTATTTAAATGCTCAAAATACCGAATAATATACCGTTAATATATATAAACTCTACAATTTTTAAAGATATATTTACCAAATAATTTTATATGTTGAAATTTAGGAAAAATCGTAACTTTAAGAGTTCTAAAATTTGTATATATGTATATGTAATAAAAATATATTAAATGCAAAAGCGTAATTTAATAATTTAGATTTTATTTTATAAAATGGCGTATCAAAACGACGTATAGTAATTATTTGAAGTATATAATAATATACAAATATAGAAAATTAACAAGAAAATACGTCAATTAAAATCTTCTAAAACTATAAGCCATATTTAGAGATTCACTGTATTTTTTATGCTCTTTTTTATAAAATAGCATTTATCTAAATGAAATACATTGTTCTTATTTATTATAAGTGTTAAAATACCGTTAACAACTCAATTTTAAGAGTAACAAAATAATATTCTAAAAGTTGAAAATTTAAGGAAAAAGGGTAAAATTACTCGTATTAAGATAGTTTCTAAATTATTTATGTAATGTTGATAATAATAATTTAAGAAAGCGTGTATATCATTTAGCAAGAGTGTTTATATATATTGTTGTTTACATTAAAACAGGTTTTCAAAAACCTCCTACATCTGTTAATATTAATAAATTTATACATAAACTAACATAATAAAAGTGTGCACAAAATTCTATATTTTAAAAAGACGAAGCTTTCACAACTATAATCTAATCTAATATAGTACATAATTAAATGATAAGATTCTCAATCCTATTTCGTGTTTTTGAGAGAAGTGCATTATTCAAATAAACCACATTATTGGAAAAATCTTGTCAGAGATTCAAATTAAAAAAATCACTTTTATATAAGCTCTCACTCAATTTTAAGAATTTATCTATATCTCTCTCTAAATTTCACCAAATAATTTTAGGAAAATAAATCGTTGCATATCTGGAGAGAGAGTTTCTAAAAGGCTACATGTGAATTATTATAGAAAAATGTGCACGAGATAACTTTATATAGATGAGATGTAATAATTTTTTATCTATTATAAAACAGTTTTTTCAGAGAGTTAATTGATTAGTGAATTGTGTGCGTATATATTAATAACAATATTTAAATTCTTCATTAATAAAACGTCTATACTTTCTATACACATTTTCCCTAGAGAGAGTTTAATAGAGAGTTTCATTTTTCTGCTTTTTTCTGAGATAACTTTTGTCTTTTACAATGTTATAAGAGATGAGTTTTCTAACGATGAGTCTGAAAATTACATTAAAACTCAAATGATTCTAATATTTAACGAACTTATTTCTCAAATGTTGAACATTGAGGGAAATATATTTGGACCTATAAGAGATGAGTCTAATATCTCTGTTAATGTGAATTTAAGAAACATGCTTAATTTTTAGAAGCAATGTAAACAATTTTTTATGTGAACTAGCGTTCTCTTTTCATAACAACTAATGATATTACTCTTCGAGGTTATAATGGAGTTATACATAACAATAGAGTATTCACATATGTTCATTAAAAGAACGTACAATGAGATGACTCCTAAAATCGTATTAATATATATTAATTCACATTTTGTCTGCTTCTTTGTTAAAATAGCATTTCAATGAAACACATTATTTTTTTCAAAAGCTGAAAATACCTTTATTAATAGTTTAAGGTTGTCTTAAATTGACGTTTTCTAATTACCTTCATATTTCAATATTTTGGTTGTCTTTTATCAACTGTTGAAGGTGACTAGGTTTAATGGTAAAATATCCTAGTTTTAAATAACAAAGAATCTATATAACTTCTAAATTACGCTTTTCTTCAAATTTCACATATCACAAATTTAAGAAGTGTGAGCCAAAGTCACGATTAGTGTGTGCCTAAACTTTCAACATTTGAAATTTATCTATGGCGTATATGTCATGAAAATTTAGCTATGTCAATTTTACAACCTCAGTATATATATTTCAGCTTATTATGCAAAATAAATGTGTTTTCTCCGCAATAATGACTATTTCATCAAAGCAAATATTGATAAAAATCAGCATGAATATCGTGTAATTTCTATTAAGTTTTTAGTGGCTCTTCTTTTAATTGATACGTCTTTTTATCTAAGTGAATACTGTGCAGAGTATTCTCACTTTAATTACTACCGGAGATATAATTCACTTTATTATTTATGATAAATCACACTCTGGGTGTCTATTATAAATATATTCTCTATAAGCTTTCTAAATTACGCTTTTTTTAAATAATTTCACATTAACACACAGATTAGCAGACTTCTTGAGAGAAGTACGATTTTCATACTGATATTCATATACTTTTTGTGTAACTATATATTGTACAATCAAAATTAAGTTTTAACTGGTATTACAAATTTCGATTTTGTGAGAGCACAAATATAATGTGAGCATCTTATCATTGTGAACCATGTCACTAATTTTTTCCAAAAGAGATTAAAATTATGAACCATTCTATTAACTACTTGTTAGAGTGTTGTTCTTAAGAATCAGAGTGATGTTATGATTTTCCTATCTCGATATATATTGCCATATTTTAGTTAATTCTATGATTATGTGAAACTATATATATTCTCTTAATTATCAGTTAGTTGTGATCTTTATACCTTCTAATAAATATAAGTTATCAAGACACATATATTTAACTACTCAAAGACTACTCACTTCCTAATAATCAATAAGAAGTCTTTATCATGCTCATACAATTCTCATATATTAACGATACCTCTATAACGTGTATCGTATGATTTTTCTATAACTTCTTTTCTGATATGGAAGCGTACTTAACTTTTTGAACACTTGAAACTGTTAAATCTTCATTCTAAAATGGCACCTATAGAATCCATTCTTTTAATTACTATCTTAATATAGAATTTTCCTATGAAGATACTGTCGTAAAAATAGAGTCGAATCTTTTCACTCTAATGATAAATTGACATCTCAAAACAAGCTATAGAACAAGGAATTTATTAATTGTTGTTAGGTGTCTTAAATTGACGTTTTTTTTAAATGGAAAATTTCAATATCTGATTTCTAGTATACTATAACCCAATATCTCTAGTATTAGCAAGTGATGTAAGTCATGTTTTAACTAAAACCTTATAACTCTTCTTTAATATCTTACTCGCAACTTAATATTCATTTAAGAGTTTTTCAGTAAATAAAATCTATTTATTGAATATAAAGTAACTCTCTCCAAGTATGATAATTTTTCTTCTCTAATTTTTTGAACACTATTTGATAATTTTATTCTGTAAAAATCATAAAAATCTAAGATTTTTATTACATTCGGTATTTTTAAGCATTGGAGAAATATATAATTGATCGTCATTTGTAGACACTTCTCATATGAGAATATGACCTGTGAGTTATATTTTAGTTAATTAAGTCATTAGTATGTCTTTAATGAATTAGTATGAATTTTTAATGAAATTTCAAACTAGTGTTTTATAAGATATCACTAATATCTTACTCGAATGTTTAGTGATTTTGAAAAACACGTGTTTGTAAATATAATATAAAGAGATTAGTAACTTCTTTAACAATAAGTCATACATTCACTTAGAATCTTTCACCGACTTACTTATTATATTGTGCACGATACTTTAATCAGAACGTATAATCTATCATAAATTCACACAATTTATAAATTATTATGGTTATTTCTTCCATAATATTGTTCTATATTATACCTGAATTTTCAGCACTTGAAAAACTCATAATGTGTTCTACATCGAAAATGCAACAACATTATAAACACAGTCCAGTATATAAGAGATCTATATATGTCTTACTAAGAGTGTCACTTTAACATTTACTTTATCAAATACCATTTCAACTTAATTCTTGTGT
>JABUQX010035466.1:15000-31656 GCA_015478945.1 Trachelipus rathkii
TTAGCGATACCTCTGTAAAAACTGAGGATAAAAATGTAAATTTAACACAAACTAAAATAAATAGTATAGGTGAAAATAATAATCAGGAGGAGTCTAAATTAGTAGAAATTTTAAAACAAAAGTTAGAAGTGAGTAGGCCTATTAATAATCCTCTTCCAACATGTGAGCCTGAAATATTTAATGGAAAGGATCCAACTAAATTTAAAGATTTTATGCTAGTTTTTAAAACCAATATAGAAGGAAAATGTGAAAATGAAATGAACAAGCTTTCCTATTTAATTAAGTATACAGAAGGTAAAGCAGAAAATATAGTAAGAAGTTGTATGCATTTGGATGAAAATATAAGTTATAAAAAGGCAGTAGAAAAACTCGAGAAACAATATGGAAATGAACAAGTTATTGCTAATACATACCTAAAAAAGTTGGAAGACTGGAATGAAATTAAGAATGAAGATGGTGAAGCCATGGCAGATTTTTCTTTGTTTTTAGATGCTATTAATAATGCAATGGAAAATATTACTCCATTGAATGAATTGAATTCTACTGGTGCTATTTATAGAATAGTTAAAAAACTTCCCTACAAGCAGCGTGATAAGTGGAGATATAAAGTTGATAGTATGTATGAAGAAAATAAAAAGGTAAACTTTAGTACATTTACAAAGTTTGTTGAAAAAGAAGCAAGGATCATGAATACACCTCTATTTGGAGAACTTGGCATTGGTACAAAACCCAAACAAGCCAAATTACAAAGTGAAAAAGATAAGTTTTATTTATATAAAAAAAAATAATAATGACCATAGAAATAATAATAATAATAATAATAATAATAATAATAATAATAATAATAATAATAATAATAATAATAATAATAATAAATGGAATAATAATAATGACAATAAAAAGAATTATGGTAATAGTAATAATAGTAGTAGTAGTAATAATAATAATAATAAATCGCAGTTTTGCAATTTTTGTAAAAAAGACAATCATAGTATAATTAAATGTAAAATTCTAGAAAAACAAAGCCAAGATGAAATAACAAAGTTCATCAAAGACAATAAATTATGCTTTAAGTGCCTCAGATCAAATCATTTTAGTAGTAATTGTAAAAGACCAGAAAAATGTGAAAAATGTAATAAGCAACATTTAACATTTCTGCATAGAGAGAAAGATAGTGCCAAGGAGCAGGATGGTTCAAATATCTCACCAGCAGCACTCACTGTGAATTTAGAAAATAAAGATAAGAAAGTAGAGTCAAAAGAATCAGGAAGTAATGAAACAAAAACCTTTCAGACAAAAGTAAGTAATAAAAGGTTATTTTATCCTGCAGTGCCAGTCAAAATAAAGCTTAAAGGTAAAGAAAAAGTGATTAAGACATACATGGGTCTAGATACATATTCTTCAGCATGCTTTATGGATTTAAATTTAGCTGCAGAACTAGGTATGTCATATATGAAACCTCAGAAAGATATAGATATTACTACTATGTATGGACAACATAAAATAAAAACATACATTTTAAATAATCTAGAAATCTATGATATTGAGATGAGGAAATCTGAAACCATAAATAATATATACTGCAAAGAAAATTGGCCCTTTAAAATGGAAGAGAGTCCATCTATCAAAGATATAAATGGATTAGAATACTTGAGTCATGTGCCCTTCAACTTCATAGAATCAAAAATTGGATTATTAATTGGGATGAATCAAAGTAAATTGTTAAAACCTATAGAAGTAGTAGAAGGTCATCATTATAACTCTCCCTTTGCAGTTAAGTATTCATTTGGATGGGCTTTACAAGGTTCGACACCAGATGGTATACCAGCATTCATGAGTTTAAGATGTCATAAAACACAAATACAACAAGAAGATGATAATTTGCTTGAAAAATATTGCTTAAGAGAGTTTTCTGAAAAGAATCCTGAGCAAGTTTGTGAAAGTGTAGAAGATTTGAAGTGGAAGAATAAAGTTGAAAATACATTACAAAGAACAATTACAGGTAAATTTCAAGTTGGTTTACCATTTAAAAAAGAAAATCAGCATTTTCCTAATAACAAAAATCAAGCTTTAGCAAAATTGTATTCATTAAAAAATAAATTTTTGAAGGATAAAGAATATTTTGTACAATATTGTGATAACATAGATGAAATGTTAAAACTTAATTTTGCAGAAAAAGTTGAGAAACATGAATTATTAAACAATGACAGATTCTATTTAACACACCATAGCGTAATTCATCAACAAAAGAAAAAAATGAGAGTAGTATTTAATGCAGCTTTACCATACAATGGTATTTCTTTAAATAATAGTTTACTCACAGGACCAGACTATATTTCTAACCTACAAAGGCATCCTTTTAAGGTTCAGAAAAGAGAAATATGCCTTTCATAGCAAGATATATGAGAAGATTTTTATCAATACAGGTACTTCTGATATAAGATAAGATTATCAGCGCTTTCTCTAATGGTTTCCTGATGGTATTTAGATAAAACTCCAGAAGAATACGGGTTCAAGTTCTAATATAATTTGGTAGTGTGAAGCTTCAACCTTCAATTGCAATTATGTTCTTGAAGAAACTACAATGTAATGAAGCAGAAAAATTTCAGCTAATTTAGTCCCAAAGATAAAATACTTTAGAATTTCTATGTGAATGATTTGTTTAAAGTCTGTGAATCAGAAAATGAGAGCTGTAGCAGCTTTATAAAGAATTAAAGAAATTTAAAAATTTAATAGTTTAGTAATGCATCAAGTAGCTAGTAATTCAAAGAAATTTTTAGAAAAATATTTGATAAACAAGACTTGAGTAAAGATTTTAAAGAAATAAAACTATCCTTAGATTAAATTGCCTTCAAAAAGTATTAGGCTTAAGTTGGGACCCAGAAATAGATTTAATGAAAGCTAGGGTAGATATACAAAATAAAAATTTGACAAAAAGAAGCATACTCAGTTGCATTTTTTCCATATACGATCCACTGGGTTTTATTAGTCCAGTACTACTAGTAGCCAAAAAAATATTTCAAAATTTATGCGATAGAAAAGTTAACTGGGATGATGAAATTCCATTAGATATAAAAAAAAGTTACATAAAATGGCTAAATGATGTTAATAAGCTAAATGATTTTCAAGTTCCTAGGCCATACAATCCAAATTGTTTAAAGTATAAAAGGGTAGAATTACATTATTTTTCAGATGGTTCACAAATTGCATATGCTGCAGTAGCATATATAAGGTTCATTGGAGAGAATAATGAAATATATTGTTCATTGGTGTTATCTAAAACAAGATTGATACCATTAAATAAAAATTTGATGTTAACTATACCAAGAATAGAATTGAGTGCAGCCAAATTAGCTGTCAACATACATCAAATTTTAAAAAATGAATTAGATATGAAAATAAACAAAGAGTATTTTTGGATAGATAGTGAAATTGTATTACAATATATTAAAAATGAATCAAAAAGATTCAAAAGATTTGTTCATAATAGAGTTAATTATATTAGATCACAAACAGATATAAGCCAATGGAATTATGTACCAGGCAAGCTAAATATTGCAGATATAGCAAGTAAAGGGATATCTGTTAATGAGTTTTTGAACAATAAACTATGGAGCACTGGTCCAGAATTTTTGTACAAAGACAAAGCTCAATGGCCTGAGCAAAATAAAGAAAATAAATTAGATGATGAAAATGATGAAATTATAAAAAGTAAACCAGTGATGGCCATACAACTCCAAGAAAGCTCAACAGACAAGCTCATACATTCTGTCTCAGATTGGATGAAATTAAAAACAAAAGTAGCATGGATTTTAAGAGTTAAAGAAAATTTGCATAAAAAAGCCTGGAATAAAGGTGCTATGACAATCACAGAATTAAAAAATGCAGAAAAGGCTATTTACAAATATGTACAAAATAAAGAATTTCATGATATACAATACAAAATAAAAAAGAAAGAAGCCTTACCAAAGAGGCACATTTTGGCAAAATTCCTACCATTTATAGATGATAATGGAATATTAAGAGTAGGTGGGAGGAATAAAAATCTGAATGATGTATCATATGATTTTAAACATCCAATTATCTTGCCAAATAGTCATGTTACAATGCTAATAATGAGACATTACCATAGAATTAATGGACATTTAGGAAAACAAACAGTTTTAAATGCTTTAAGAGAAAAGTACTATATCATTAGAGCAAGTAGAAGTATTAAGAAGATTTTAAAAGATTGCATAATATGTAGGAAGCTCCATACAAGGCCAACTCAGCAGTTGATGGGAGATTTGCCCAAAGATAGATTAAAATGTGATGTACCACCATTTACAAGTATTGGTATAGATGCCTTTGGCCCTTTTCTTGTAGTAAGGGGAAGAGGGAAGGTAAGAGAAAAAAGATATGGATTGATATTCTCATGTTTAAGTAGCAGAGCCATACATTTAGAGATGTTATATTCATTAGATACTGATGCTTTCATCAATGCTCTAAGAAGATTTATCAGCCGTAGAGGTAATGTGAAATTGATCCGATCAGATAATGGATTGAACTTTGTGAAAGCTAACAAAGAATTAAAAGGACAAGTTAAAAATTGGAATAGTAAGCAAGTAAATAAATTTTTTGAGCAAAAAGAAATACAGTGGATATTTCAACCACCTCATAGTTCTCATAAAGGAGGTCATTTTGAAAGACACATTAGAACTGTAAGAAATATATTACAAGCTTCACTCTTAGAACAGCCAATAAGGTTGACAGATGATAACTTGAACACTTTGTTCTGTGAGATAGAATTCATTATAAATAATAGACCAATAACAGAATTTTCAAATGATTTAGAAAACTTAGAAGCCTTGACACCAAATCATCTACTAACTCTTAAAGGTAATATAACTTTTCCTCCAGGATTATTTCAGGACAAAGATTGCTACTTATATAAAAGATGGAAACAAGTTCAGTATCTTGCTGATTTGTTTTGGAAAAGATGGATCAAAGAATATGTCCCTTTATTGCAAAAAAGAAGTAAATGGTTAGCAGAAAAAGAATCACACCAAGTGGGAGATTTAGTTCTTTTAATAGATGACTTCAAACCAAGAAATATGTGGAATTTAGGAAAAATAGTAAAAGTTTACAAAGATGACTCAAACAGAGTGAGAATAGTAGATGTGAAAATAAATAAAGACAAGAATACTTTAAATACAACAATTTTGAAAAGACCAATAACAAAATTGATCTTGCTGAGAGAAAGTGCAGGATTATAACAAGAAGACAACAGAATTGTAAACTCTAAGGAAACTAAGAATAACAAGAAAACTTAATATTCTTAGCAAAAGGGGGAATATGTTATATTTTCCATTAAAATATAAGAAAAAAGGAAACAAAAAAAAAATTAATATAAGGAATACAGAAAATTCATTACTAATGTGTACTATGTGAGCATCAACTATGGTTACAAAAAATGACCAAAATATTAGAAAGGTAGAAAAGCAAAAATTGATTGCAACACAGAGAAAATTGCTGAGGAAATCAGAATAGAAGGTGGGGCAACATAAAAGGGCTTGCAAATAGAATAAAAGCTAAAGAAAGCCAAATATTAAGAAAAAATAATAGATTAGGAGATACTGCAAGCAAATACAAGCTATTGCAGAAACTCAAACAAGCTACTGAAGCAACAAAACTGACTTTGCCAAATGTAAATTGAGAAAATAAAAGCAAAGTACAGCATTGAACTTCATTCAACATTAGGCCAAAAGGAAGAAACACTTAGTAACATCTATTCAGTTCAAGGACTTATTAATTTCACAAAGAAGAAACTATTAAGGTGGAATTAAGAGAAATTGACTAAATTCTTCAATCAACAAGTATATTAATAAAGAAGCTACAGAAGAAACCTGAGGACATCAAAGAAACTCTGCAAAAGCTAAAAATTCAACCAGAAGAAACAAAAAAGGAATTTTCAGCTAATAGAGCCATCTTCAAGCAACTTTATTGATCAGCAGCCCCACAAATTGAGTAATATAAGCCACCACCCTAATCTCAGCCATTCTGAAAATCCAAAACATCAGAAATTAGAAGGTAATAGTTTTTTATAGGTATTAATATAGTTGGTGTGAATGTGGTATAATATTAATATAAATAAGTAACATCTATGAGTTTTCAAACAAAAGCTAAAAAGGACAAAAATAAATAAAAAGTCCAAAAATAATATTTTTTTTATTAAATATCTATTTTCAATGAATTTATGGAACAATTATGTATAATTATTATGTTTATTTTTTAGCATTTAGTATTTGTACTTTTATATATTTATAGTTTGTTATATTTTTATATTTTTAGAACCTGTTCGAATATATCTACGATGTTTAAATAAATGCATATATCGAACCGAGTATCACAAACCACTGATGAAAGGATTTCTCATTGATGCAATTTCAATATAGTTCTTCTAATTAGAAGTTTGGATGAAGAACACAAAGCTGTCACTCAGATGGAGGAATGATCATCCGATTGACAAAATAAGTATAAATAAGCATAGCAAAAAAATAATAAAATAAATAAAAAAATATATATAGGTAAACTTTTATATATGAAATATATAAGAATTTATCTGTATATATAAATTGTGTTAAAAAATAACATCCTTCCTTTATGAGTGAATGAATTTGATAAATATTTAGTTTTAATATTTTTTTTTATTATTAGTTTTTAATAATAATAAAAAAAAAAATGAGCGATATCGAACAAATAGAAGGTATCGACAATCAAGATGAAATCGAAACAACTGAAGGAGGTTTTAAGGTTCCTTCAGGAAAACTAGCTGCCATAACAAAAAAAATAAATACAATTAAAGGCAAATTATGGCATGCTTTCTTAAATAACTTAGATTTAAGCTATGAAATAAAAGCCGATGAATTAACATTAGACGCAAAAGTAGAATCCTTAAAAAATACTTGTAGTGAATTAATTACAGAATCTGTAGAGGCAGATAAAATACAGCAGTGGCTTACATTAAAACTAAAGCCATATAATGAGTTAAAAAGTGATATTTCAAAATATATGAGTAAATACGAACCAAAGATTAGGCCACAAGACAGTGCTAGTAATGTATCAAGTAAAGTGAGTAAAGCAAGTGTAGCTAGTTCAAAAAGTGCAATAGCCCAATCTTTGTTACTTGAGATAGAAAAAAGTAAAATAAAATTACAAGAGCATGAACAATACTTGGCAAAAAAAAAGGGAACTAGAAAGTTTGGATTTGTACCAACACAGTAGTCATATAAAAAATTTAGAGCAGAGTCTTATAAAAATCGAAGAAAAATTAGAAAATCCAATTTTCAGTATTAGCGATACCTCTGTAAAAACTGAGGATAAAAATGTAAATTTAACACAAACTAAAATAAATAGTATAGGTGAAAATAATAATCAGGAGTCTAAATTAGTAGAAATTTTAAAACAAAAGTTAGAAGTGAGTAGGCCTATTAATAATCCTCTTCCAACATGTGAGCCTGAAATATTTAATGGAAAGGATCCAACTAAATTTAAAGATTTTATGCTAGTTTTTAAAACCAATATAGAAGGAAAATGTGAAAATGAAATGAACAAGCTTTCCTATTTAATTAAGTATACAGAAGGTAAAGCAGAAAATATAGTAAGAAGTTGTATGCATTTGGATGAAAATATAAGTTATAAAAAGGCAGTAGAAAAACTCGAAAAACAATATGGAAATGAACAAGTTATTGCTAATACATACCTAAAAAAGTTGGAAGACTGGAATGAAATTAAGAATGAAGATGGTGAAGCCATGGCAGATTTTTCTTTGTTTTTAGATGCTATTAATAATGCAATGGAAAATATTACTCCATTGAATGAATTGAATTCTACTGGTGCTATTTATAGAATAGTTAAAAAACTTCCCTACAAGCAGCGTGATAAGTGGAGATATAAAGTTGATAGTATGTATGAAGAAAATAAAAAGGTAAACTTTAGTACATTTACAAAGTTTGTTGAAAAAGAAGCAAGGATCATGAATACACCTCTATTTGGAGAACTTGGCATTGGTACAAAACCCAAACAAACCAAATTACAAAGTGAAAAAGGTAAGTCCCTTTATCGCAAAAGAAAATATATGACCATTAGAATATAATAATATAATAATAATAATAATAATAATAATAATCATATAATAATAATACTAATAATAAATAATATAATAAATAATAATAATAAAATTGGATAATAATAATGACAATAAAAAGAATTATGGTAATAGTAATAATAGTAGTAGTAGTAATAATAATAATAATAAATCGCAGTTTTGCAATTTTTGTAAAAAAGACAATCATAGTATAATTAAATGTAAAATTCTAGAAAAACAAAGCCAAGATGAAATAACAAAGTTCATCAAAGACAATAAATTATGCTTTAAGTGCCTCAGATCAAATCATTTTAGTAGTAATTGTAAAAGACCGGAGAAATGTGAAAAATGTAATAAGCAACATTTAACATTTCTGCATAGAGAGAAAGATAGTGCCAAGGAGCAGGATGGTTCAAATATCTCACCAGCAGCACTCACTGTGAATTTAGAAAATAAAGATAAGAAAGTAGAGTCAAAAGAATCAGGAAGTAATGAAACAAAAACCTTTCAGACAAAAGTAAGTAATAAAAAGCTATTTTATCCTGCAGTGCCAGTTAAAATAAAGCTTAAAGGTAAAGAAAAAGTGATTAAGACATACATGGGTCTAGATACATATTCTTCAGCATGCTTTATGGATTTAAATTTAGCTGCAGAACTAGGTATGTCATATATGAAACCTCAGAAAGATATAGATATTACTACTATGTATGGACAACATAAAATAAAAACATACATTTTAAATAATCTAGAAATCTATGATATTGAGATGAGGAAATCTGAAACCATAAATAATATATACTGCAAAGAAAATTGGCCCTTTAAAATGGAAGAGAGTCCATCTATCAAAGATATAAATGGATTAGAATACTTGAGTCATGTGCCCTTCAACTTCATAGAATCAAAAATTGGATTATTAATTGGGATGAATCAAAGTAAATTGTTAAAACCTATAGAAGTAGTAGAAGGTCATCATTATAACTATCTCTCCCTTTGCAGTTAAGTATTCATTTGGATGGGCTTTACAAGGTTCGACACCAGATGGTATACCAGCTTTCATGAGTTTAAGATGTCATAAGACCCAAATACAACAAGAAGATGATAATTTGCTTGAAAAATATTGCTCAAGAGAGTTTTCTGAAAAGAATCCTGAGCAAGTCTGTGAAAGTGTAGAAGATTTGAAGTGGAAGAATAAGGTTGAAAATACATTACAAAGAACAATTACAGGTAAATTTCAAGTTGGTTTACCATTTAAAAAAGAAAATCAGCATTTTCCTAATAACAAAAATCAAGCTTTAGCAAAATTGTATTCATTAAAAAATAAATTTTTGAAGGATAAAGAATATTTTGTACAATATTGTGATAACATAGATGAAATGTTAAAACTTAATTTTGCAGAAAAAGTTGAGAAACATGAATTATTAAACAATGACAGATTCTATTTAACACACCATAGCGTAATTCATCAACAAAAGAAAAAAATGAGAGTAGTATTCAATGCAGCTTTACCATACAATGGTATTTCTTTAAATAATAGTTTACTCACAGGCCCAGACTATATTTCTAACCTACAAGGCATCCTTTTAAGGTTCAGAAAGGAGAAATATGCTTTCATAGCAGATATAGAGAAGATGTTTTATCAAATACAGGTACTTGATAAAGATAAAGATTATCAGCGCTTCCAATGGTTTCCTGATGGTAATTTAGATAAAACTTCCAGAAGAATATAGAGTTAAAGTTCATATATTTGGTAGTGTGAGCTCACCTTCAATTGCAAATTATGTCTTGAAGCAAACTACAAATGTAATTGAAGCAGAAAAATTCAGTAATTTAGCCAAAGATACAATACTTAGAAATTTCTATGTAGATGATTGTTTAAAGTCTGTGAAATCAGAAAATAAGGCTGTAGCAGTTTATAAAATAAATAAATAAAAAAAGAAGTTTTAAAGAAGATTTTAAAAATTAGTGGTTTTAATCTGCATCAAGTAGCTAAGTAATTCAGAGAAATTTTTAGAAAATATTGATAATAAGACTTAAGTAAGATAATTTTTGGATAGATAGTGAAAGTTGTATTACAATATATTAAAATGAATCAAAAAGCACACAAGATTTGTACATAATAGAGTTAATTATATTAGATCACAAACAGATAATAAGCAAGGGAATCTATGTACCAGGCAAAGCTAAATTATTGCAGATATATGCAATAAAAAGGAATATCTCGTTAATGAGTTTTTGAACAATAAACTATGGAGCACTGGTCCAGAATTTTTGTACAAAGAACAATAGCTCAATGGCCTGAGCTAAAAATAAAGAAAATAAATTAGATGGAGAAGATATCGTATGAATTATATAAAAGTTAAACAACAGCGTTAATGTGCCCATAAGTGCTAACTACACCAATGAAAGCTCAAACGGACAAGCACTCATTACATTTCTGCTTCAGTAAATAATGAATAGTGAAATTAAAACAAAGTAGCATGGATTTTAAGAGTTAAAGAAAAATCTGAAAAAAAAATGCCTGGAAAAAAGGTGCTATGACAATTTGAGAATTAAAATGCAGAAAAAAAATATTTACAAATATGTACAAAATAAAGAATTTCATGATAAACAATAAAATAAAAAAGAAAGAGGCCTTGCCAAAAAGGCCACATTTTGAAAATTCCCTACCTATTTTAGATGATAAGGGAATATTAAGAATAGGATGGAGGATATTAGATAAAATCTAGAACATCTGATGGTAGTCATATGATTTACATCAATTATCGGTGTGCAAAATAGTCATGTTATCAGCATTAATGTGTAATAATGAGACTATTACGCGAGATGATGCAAAAGAAATTCAAATGGACATATTTCTTCACGAAAACCACCACATCGATTTTAATGCTTTAAGAGAGAAGTACTATATGCAGTATCTCATGCTGAGCATGTAGAAGTATTAAACAGATTCTTATAGAGATTGCAATAATATTAGGAGAAGACTTTCGACATCAGAGCGCAAACAACAACTGCACGCTATACAGTATTGATGGATAGTTTGTCCTCAAAGATAGAATTGTATAACAGTTGTGAGAGTTAATCACATTGCGAGCTCGGATATTGGTATTGGATGCTCTTTTGGTCCTATTTACTTCACCTACCTCTAATAAAGGGAATCAGAGGTAAGTGGGGAAAGTATATAGAGAAAAAGAATATGGGAATTTAGATATTTCACTGTTATTAGCAGGTAGTTAGAGCCATACATGTTAGATGCAGATGCTATAGAATATATTCATTAGATTACGATGCTTTCTATCAGTGCCTATTACATATCAGCACCGTAGAGGTAATGTGGAAATTTGATCCGATCAATAATGGATTGAACTTTGTGAAAGCTAACAAAGAATTAAAAAGGAACAAGTTAAAAATTTGAATAAATAGTAAGCAAGTAAATAAGTTTTTTGAGCAAAAAGAAATACAGTGGATTATTCCAAACCCCTCATAGTTCTCATAAAGGAGGTCATTTTGAAAGACACATTAGAACTGTAAGAAATATATTACAAGCTTCACTCTTAGAACAGCCAATAAGGTTGACGATTATAACTTGAACACTTTGTTCTGTGAGATAGAATTCATAATAAATAATAGACCAATAACAGAATTTTCAAATAATTTAGAAAACTTAGAAGCTTTGACACCAAATCATCTACTAACTCTTAAAGGCAAACTATAACTTTTCTCCAGGATTAATTTCCAGGGAACAAAGCGATTTGGGCTACTTATATAAAAGTATGGAAACTCTAAGCTTCAGTATCTTGTTGAATTTGTTTTGGAAAACTAGATGGATCAAAGAATATGTCCTTTTATTGCAAAAAAAAAGTAAATGGTTAGCAGAAAAAGTAATCAGCACCACAAGTGGCGAAGATTTTAATTCTTTTAAATAATTGTATTAATCTTCTTATATATTGTGGAATTTAGGAAAAGTAGTAAAGGTTTACAAAGATGACTCAAACAGAGTGAGATAGTAGATGTGAAAATAAATAAAGACAAGAATACTTTAAATACAACAATTTTGAAAAGACCAATAACAAAATTAATCTTGCTGAGAGAAAGTGCAGGATTATAACAAGAAGACAACAGAATTGTAAACTCTAAGGAAACTAAGAATAACAAGAAAACTTAATATTCTTAGCAAAAGGGGGAATATGTTATATTTTCCATTAAAATATAAGAAAAAAGGAAACAAAAAAAAAATTAATATAAGGAATACAGAAAATTCATTACTAATATGTACTATGTGAGCATCAACTATGGTTACAAAAAATGACCAAAATATTAGAAAGGTAGAAAAGCAAAAATTGATTGCAACACAGAAAAAATTGATGACAAATGCAGAATACAAGGTGGGGCAAGATAAAGGGCTTGCAAATAGAATAAAGGCTAAAGAAAGCCAAATATTAAGAAAAAATAATAAATTAGGAGATACTGCAAGCAAATATAAGCTATTGCAGAAACTCAAACAAGCTACTGAAGCAACAAAACTGACTTTGCCAAAGTAATTGAGAAAATAAAAGCAAAGTACAGAATTTGAACTTCAATCAACATTAGGAAGAAATTGAAGAAACACTTAGTACCATCTATTCATTCAAGAGCTTATTAATTTCACAAAGAAGAAAAAGAAACAATTGAGGTGGAATTATAAGCAATTGACTAATACTTCAAGCTGAATCCTAAAAGCAAAACTATTTAAGAAGCCAAAGCCAGGGTTTTACAAGGAAGAAAATTTTGAGGTGAAATCCTAACAATTAATAAAGAAGCTATAGAAGAAACCTGAGAACAACTAAGAAACTCTTTTTCAATATTAGAGCAATCTTCAAGCAACTTTATAGATAAAGCAACAGTCCCACAAATTGAGTAATATAAGCCACCACCCTAATCTCAGCCATTCTAAAATCCAAAAACATCAGTAATTAGAAGGTATAGCTATTTTTTATAGGTATTAATATAGTTGGTGTGAATGTGGTATAATATTTAAAAAAGTAACATCTATGAGTTTTCAAACCAAAAGCTAATAAGGACAAAAATAAATAAAAAGTCCAAAATAATAATAATTTTTTATTAACAGGAATAACTATTTTTCAATGATAATTATGTATAATTATGTTTATTTTTTAGCATTTAGTATTTGTACTTTATATATTTATAGTTATATTTTTATATTTTAGAACCTGTTCGAATATTCTACTCGGGATGCTCCAAATAAATAAATATAATGAATGGAGTTTATTTCATCCACACTGAGTGTTTTACATATATATATATATATATATATTATATATATATATAATATATATATATATATATATAGTATATATATATATCCTTATATAATAAGGAGATATTGATCATTGCATCCATGATGTCATGGCAATTCGCTATCTTATTCTGGTGTTGTTTATTCTCGGAAATGTTTTTTATAATACAGTCTGGAATTGTTTACCATTTCTAATCCAGGCTGTGATACTTTGTATTATTTATTATATGTATTCAATTATTGAAAACCCTTATAACAATTTATAGACACTATACCAGTATTTCTTTTCTTTTAGTATCTCTTGCTATGATAATAATTGTATATTTTAAAAAGTAAATAAAACTAATAAAAAGCATAGCCAGAAGCACAGAGGTTATATATGGAATAGTGCTCAAAGATCACACCTTGACGAAATTGTAAAGCCTATTTAGCTGGTTTCAAGGTTAGTGATATCATTTACCACCTTAGTTAAGCTTATGATTGTAATTTTAATAAGGATATTGTATTGATATTAAGATGGTAAGCTTGATATTTATTACAGTTTACTATCTTGTTACTTGCTGGAAGGCCATTGACATCCTTATTGTTCCCCATCTGTGAAACCCCTCTTGGCCATACCAGGGTAGGTTTCTTATCATACATATCTATATTGTTGTACCTTAATTGTCAGATATATAGATAGATAGTGAGATCTAAATATCATTCGTTGTTTATATTTGACAGGGTTCAAATTGTGGGCTAGGATTCCTCCTGATCTTTGCTAGCCATTCTAATTTGTGGGCTTCTTCCTAATCGAGCTAGGGAGATACGATCTGTAGGGATCTAGCTGGTACCACCCGCTTCAACGCATGGATTGTGTCTTTTCGTGTGCATATATTTATGGCAGCACGTGCGGTGAGTAGGGTAGTGGAGGAGTCGGTGCTTTCGTCAATCTGGAGTGTCTATATTAGCTAACCTTCCATCTGATCCTCTCTCTCCTAATTCTCACGTTGGGGTATTGCCTGTTCCTTCCTCTTTTTAATAGTACTTCTGCATAGTTTGTATCTCGAGAGATACTCACCACTTGGAACATTCCCCCAGTCAATTCAGTTAAGTCATCATTTATTCACAATTGTTGAGTCTGGATTTCTGTTTCCCTTGAATTTTTATGCAATGAGCAATATTTGGAAAGCGTTCGGTTCACCTCAGATTCTGATCTAGAGCTGTCTGTGCCCTCGTGTACATAATTTTACACCTTGGAACCTTTAACTTGCCCTCCAAGGTGTATTAACTAATTCTATTTTAATCATAATCTTTTATTTATATATTGTTGGGGTAGGACTGTGTACAACATTAACTTTTGTCAGACCTCCCACCAATAATATTCTGAGCAATTTTTAGTAAAGATAACACCTTTTTTAATGGAGTGTCATATCCTTGCATATTGATGCTTTTTGGTAATGGTTACTCTTAATCTTCGAG
The DNA here is from genome assembly GCA_015478945.1 of Trachelipus rathkii. NCBI lineage: Eukaryota > Metazoa > Arthropoda > Malacostraca > Isopoda > Trachelipodidae > Trachelipus > Trachelipus rathkii. Next base: position 29,880 of record JABUQX010035466.1, read on the forward strand.
ACCTCTATCGGGTTTCTTCGAGACCTTTATCGGGTTAATCTTCGAGAAAGCTCCGGGAAACGAGTTAAATAGTTCTACACCTTGCTTTGGGTAAAATCTTAGCTTAATAATCAACATTTTATATGTTATAAAGTTACCAAATCCTCTTCGATAGTCATTACAAGTCAGCAAGGCAGATCGGAGTTCCTGAAGACTAACTCCTGCCGTTACGGAGAAATCTAATCTGCGCCGTATTACCGGATGTGTCAGGTGTTGCTTGTGCTTGACTAGACATTCAAAAAGCCACTATCCTTTGAACATCACAAGACTAACAGTTGACGTAATCATCTATTATAAATCGACATTCCGTAATCTTTAAAATCTTCGACGTTATCTACAAGAAAAGAGCGGAGAGAGGTACCTCACCGTCGGGTACACTTTGATCCCAGCGTACTTCCTCTCCGCCACATAAATAAATTAAGTGGCGCCCGAACAAGGGGACTCTGTTGGAGTTCCTGCGCTTGCGTGCACTAGGATTGTGACTCGTCGCTCACATCATCATATTTGTTTTTGAAAAATCATCGATTCTATTCAATTCTTTTCAAAGAAATATTCTTCTTTTGTACTTATATTGGACAGATCGAGAGTTAGTTAGTAATAACCCTCCAATACTTTGAAATTCTTTCTTTTGAAACTTACAAAAGAAAATGTCAGAAAAAAAAATCAACCAAAAGACTTGGATACGAGCATAAATGCTGATAGCCAAGAAGCTGTGGACTTTGATCCCTCTCTTGCAGCTTGTGCATTAGATCCACGTGTAGAACAACGTCTCCGTGATGATCGTAATAAAAATAATGTCGGAATGAATGTAGGAATGAATGTGGAAAATAAAGACAGGGTAGAGGTTGTCAACTCTGACATACCCTCTGACTTATCTTTGGCTCCTAACTCTGACAAACCTTTCACTGAACCTGAGATGAGTACTTTATTAACGAAACTCCATAAACAGGTATTAAGTGAAAGGCAATTGGATCAAGTAAGCGATACAGTCGGTAAGGTTGAACATAGAACGTTCCATGATCAAGTTCAGGGTATTCCACCTAAATTCGATTCCCATCATGTGCATATGCCTAAAAATACCACTTCTTTCTATGATCGTGAGTATAAACCTTCCTTAGTTTCCCAATCTCAACCACGATCAACGCCTTTTCTACATAATCCACCCAGTTATGTAGAAAATCCTAGAAATCAAATTCTTTCTAATCCTAATCTTATTCCTTAATCCTAATCTATTCTAATCCTAACTTATTCCTTAACCCTAACCTTTTCCTAATCTTAATCTTATGCCTACTCATAATTTTCTTCCTAAACCTCAACTTCTTCCTAATCCCAATCTTCGTCATGATTCTATACCCCCAGTAAATTACTTCACCCAACCTAAGTCTCTCTTTAGAACTCCCGATATGGGCAGAGACAATAGAGATTCTCTTTCCCCTATCCATAGAGGAGAGGCTGACTTTTCTGGAAAATATAATAAATTAATACAGCCTCAACGAGAACAAATTTCCTTAAATCAATATCCGGAGCACCAGATGTTTTCGACTTGATTCTCAGTCGCATTCTGGTTATATTCCACAAGGATATTCCCAACGACTGCCTATGCGTCGTATTCCTGACGACGATGAACCTTCAATGTATTCAGGACCACACATGAAAAAGAGACTTGACATGCTGGAGGAAGCCATTGTGTTTCTTACTCAGTTACTCAAGAACTCTCAGAAGCTTAAGGTCGTGGATC
>JABUQX010035467.1:0-22500 GCA_015478945.1 Trachelipus rathkii
TTGAGGAGGAGTCCCAACCATATCTCGCTTTTCTTACCAAAAGGGAGAATTCTGCCAAACTAGACTACAAGGTGGCTCCACAAATCAAAATGTTTTCTTTGCAACCACAATAGAACTAGCTATATCTCACCTATTATGTACTGGATCCAAATTAATAATCCATAACAATCCAAAAAAAGGTTACACTTTTACCACTGCTCATAAGGCTTGTACTGATGAAGAAAGAATGCAGAATTTTCAATTTTCTGGAAAAAAATTTCTGCGTCTCAGTGATATCAAACTGGTAGTAGGTATTTTTGATGGTCCTTAAATTAAGGAGTCCATAAAAGATGTCCGTTTTGACAACAGCATTGAGGATAAGGAAAGGAAACTCTGAATTTCATCCAAGTATATTTCATAATAGCTATGAGCAATCATCGAATTCAAAATTACAAAACTGTGATGGGATGAGCTTATGCAGAATATCCAAATTTTAGAGCAAGAATTTCCATAAAGATGCATTTTCTCATCTCAAAAATACACTATTTCTTGGCAGACGTGATTATAGTAAGGTGTAAAGGAAGTATTACCATAATTATGTTTGAATGATAGAAGATGTGTACCAGAGCGTATAAGATGCATACATTATTACAGATTGCTGTTGGTGAATAAGGAGAGACTCTCCAAATGTAAATTTTTCCCACCCTAACTTAATATATTGATTTTGATTGCTAGTAATTTATTTTGGCTTCAGCCTAATATCTTGAAAAATTAATTAGTATCGATGGCTCGGTGTATTTTTTTTTAAATCACTAATGTTTTTAGTAAGATAATTTAAAAATATATTTCAGTGTGTTGGGCTATTTATATGAAGTTTATAACTCTCTATAAAAGTTTTACCATTTTTACGTTAATCCGCTGACCATATTTTACCTTCCTTAACTGACCGTCTTAAATTTTACAATATAATCCGACCTCTAATGATTTTTAATTATCAAATGATAAAAAATGGTTTATGACTTTTCTTGATGGGCGAGAAAGGATGGTACATGGAACGTATAAAAAAATTTATTTAGGAAACGGTGGTTGGTGGGGTGAGAATTGTTCTAAAGTTGCTGCTTCGGGACTGGTGAACATTCTACATCAGACTTTCAGTCTTTTTTTTCCTCACAATGTCTTCGATACTGAAGAACGTTCTTCTTCGTAATGCGGGTAAACGGTATAGACCCTATTTTGAAGCACAAGTTCATCACGTGTTTCATTGCCTTCAAGACCCAATTCTATTAGAGCTCTAAAAATATCCTATTCCCTGACAAAAACGATATCAATTTTTGGTAGGGGTTGAAATATTTGATATTACCCCTTTTAAATTTTTAATTCACATCTCATTTTGATTTATAGAATTAGCTTTTAAGAACATCTTCATTCTTTAAAGGTATTGAAATTTTATTGGATAGGAGTGTGATTGATCATCAACACTTATCATTAATCACAGATTGTAAAAAAATCTTACGAATTTTATTATGTTTCTTTGTGTTTTTATTGTAAATCACTCTTTAACACAACTGACTCATTATCTGCTCCTCTAGCAAGGTCCTTATACATACGCATTCTTTATTCTTGATTATTATCTATAAGGACCTATTGCATCATATCTCTGTCTAAGACTCAAATTCTAAATTATCCCTTATCGAAGAATTTTGACTTTAAACTTAGAATATTTGAATCTTTAATAGTAATTAACTCTATAAGAAGGGCTTATGTGTCTCTGAGGGTCAGACTCATTTTCGCTGAAATTTGGTCTGAAGCGACTCCAAGGGAGCGAAATGAAATAGCATTGAGAAAGATTGTAATAATTTAGTTCTCTCCGACTAAAGATTCAACACTACACTGGAGAGTGAGCCTACCAAACACTTCCGAGCAAGGAACCTCAAATTTTTTGTATTTGAATTTTTGTTAAAAGTTATTAATGACCAAATTACACAAATTATGAAGAGATATGAAAATGCCTTTACTTAGGGCCAATATTAATCATCCTACCTTGAATTGAATTTTTTGAGGAAAAATGAGACCCTGGCCTACCACCATGACAACATTTATTTCTGAGTTAGAATTTTGTAAAAGGGTTCATAAGAGAAGATCACTCACATTCTCACAAAATAACAAACCTTTGAAGGTTGAAAATTGAAGACTGAAGGCTGCCCTAAGTTTGAGCTGGAATTTTTTAGGAAATCACTGTAATTGAATGGTATGGCAATGATGCATTGCTTACGCTAACTCTTCATACCAAATTTTTGAAAGTTCAATTGCACTAAGACTTCAAGTAAACTTCATGGACAAAAACAGCTATAGGTCTAGTTCGATAGGCCCATGTGGCTTTTTACTGTCTCTTAATATTTCCTATGTTTTCAATAAACCTTAATGTTACAAGGTTATTTTGTAACATTACGATCAGATAGAGTACACAAAATTCATATACTGCTTATTAAATTGCGGAGCTTCGGAGTTAGCTAGATTTTAATTGGTGAGCAAACTCATTGTAAGCCACACGTTGATGCAAAGCACACTCTGCAACAAATACCGTTCCGTTAAGACCAATATAGATTACACAATTGACGAAAATTTAATCTAAAGCAGAATTAAATTTAATTTCAAAAAAATAAATCTTGTGAAAGCTTTTAAGGTTTTAAAATGAGTGATATATAAAGTCAATTGTGAATCTACATAAGTCTTACCTTGAAATTTGTTGTTTTCAAAGATTTTTTATTGCTCTTTGTATATAAAGATCTAGAAAATTCCATTAAGAAAATCTGCCTTTATTGGTTTATTAGTAAATCTATCTAACTTAAATTAATCTTAGATTAGTGTAGTAAAATTATTGATTTGATGAGAAGGTAAAGAGAATAGAGATAAGTTGATAGTTGGAGAAAATATTTGAAAAAGAATAATAGGAAGAAATTTTACCTATCTATATATATATACCCTTTTTACAATTTTGAGATTTTAAACTTTGATATTTAACACATAAATACACAACAGACTAAATAGATACCAGCTTTTGAATTAGAAAGTTAGGATCCACAATATGTCGCAAGAACAATGATGAATTTATTTAGTGAATATATTAGTGAATAAATAGGATACCATCAAATAGTGACATAAAATATAATATTATTCCGAAATACTAATAAATAAAAGATTAAACTGTATATATCACAAATAGTCATCTCTTAAATCCGAAAATTATAATTTACGTATGTCTAAGAGATATTTCCAATACTTTAAATTCGAGCAAAATTAGAAATATATATATTGGCAAGTATATATATATATAGTTTTATAATATCCATCTAGGATAGGTTTTGCGTTTTGCAGGTTTACTGCATCGTCGAAGCCTGTCAGTTAACTTCCGTAGTGAACAGATAGCCACAAAGGTACTGATAGCAATTGTGTTATGATAGAGGTTTAGTTGTGCTACCGCTATACACATATTAAAACATTTATATAAATAAACAGTCTTTCAGATCTTCCTATTAGGAAATTAAAATGCTAGACTTGATCAACACTTCTAAATGCAGCCTTGCCAAATACCTTGGCTCCAAATGAATGGTTTCAACTATAGGTTATCGCCTGTAAATTTTACTTTCTGCCTGCTCTTAAAAACGATTTCTTTACGTCTATCTGTATATATAATATATATATATATATGATATTATATATTATACTCGATAATTATATATATACCTATAAATCACTATTTACTATAAAGCATAGAGGTATTTATATCTCTATATATATAAACTGGAGATATAGTATTATATAACTATAGCTCACGTGTATTTGATCATAATTTCTTTCAACATTCACTAATATCGTATTCTAGAAGGCGATCGGTCGGTTTACCTCTCTGTAAACTTTGTTTATATTACGTAAAAATATCTTCTTGGAAATTTTTTAATTTTTTAAAAAAATTTTGCGTACACCAAAGTTTACCACAAGTTTACCCTATAGGCTATTTGTTTACACTTTGGGAAAAGTTGATAATCGTGAAAAAATTGAATATCAAAAAATATTAGTGATATCGATATATCGATAATCTGAAACACATTTTGACAGAGTTTCTTCATCCCTACAACGAATAATATAATTTTTGTAGTTATTTTTATATTTTAAAAATATTATTTTCAAATGTACGAAAATCAGTAGTAAAACTTCAAATAATTTTTTATACCATTTGTGTAAATTAAATGTTTATGGTTTTAATATAGTAATAACATGATTGAGATGCAGTGGTACTCTACAATTACCAGAAAAACTGTCAAATCCAGCAAAATTTAAAAAAAAATAATTTTACAGGTTTTTCTACAAGGAAAACAGACGTTGTTCCTCAGTTTGAGGTGAACAGAGAAATGGTACTGGTTTTACTTTTAATAATAAGCAATATCATGGTCAGAAGATCAAATGGAGAGGATTCTTTTGAGGTTCCAGTGTATATTCGTTTTTTATTTCAACTGACTGATTATGGTGTAAATTTGAGAAAGTTCATCCTTTTGAATTAAGTAAAGGAATTGAATTAATCACAGATGGGCCTATAAAATCTAAGATTTTGTAAGTGGTAGTCAGCTGGGTAATTGTTACCCAGAGGGTTGTCACCCCTGATTTTTATGAAAATCACAGGATATACTCTAAAAAAATAATAATGAAGAATAGTGAAAGCAAAAATTGTTGCTCTCTTTAGGAAAAAAAGTTACAGCCTCTCTAAATCAGGTTATGATAAGTTTTGTTAGGTATACACAGAGAAAATCTATGTGGAATTAACAAATCTTATCATAACCTGAACTAGGATGGCCCTAAAACAAGCACTAGGCCCACTAACTTTTATTATAAGAAAGTCTATGGGAAAATTTTAAACTTTCTGAGGCTGTAACTTTTTTTCCTAAAGAGACTGCCAATTTTCATTTTCACTATTCTTCATTATTATTATTTTAGAGTATATTCTGTGATTTTCATAAAAAAAAAAAAAAAAAAATTTTAATAATAAATCCTATGGGGTTTTTTACAACTTTGAGAGGCTGTAACTTTTTTTCCTAAGGAGTGCGACGATTTTCATTTTCACTATTCTTTATTATTATTTTTTTAGATTGTCCTATGATTTTCATAAAAATCGGGGGTGACAACCCTCTGGGTAACAATTACTGTCAGCTGATTTAAACTTTCACCTATAATCATGCAAAAAACCTAGCAACAGTCAAACCTTTAATAAATACCATAAATAATTCAATCCCAATAAAGGTGACATTGGCATATAATATTAATACCACTCAGGGGAACAATTTATACCCCTGAACTTGAGAGTTTATCTAATGAGTAGATTGATAAAGATCTTTCAATACAAAAAGTCAAATCTTCTAGATGAATTGTATAGGGTAAAGAAAAATCTGTAACATGTAATTGTTTGATCTAAATATTTTCTGAAATAAATTTCTAAGTTCAGAAAAGTTAAGTTTTTTAAGAAAATTTTTTAGTGGCAAGCTTCTGGAATTAGGCCAGAAACTTGCCACTAAACAATTTTCTTAAAAAACTTAACTTTTCTGGACTTAGAAATTTTTTTGAACTTAGAAAATTTTTTTCAGAAAATATTTAGATCAAATACTAGATATTTACCAACCTTTGGATTGTTAGATACCCCACAATAAGTATTCTATAGATATTAGTCTCATAGTATAAGAAAATGTTGTCCAAATCCATTGCCATGTTTTGTACATTAAAGATTTGGTCATAGAGGAAAATTCTGTAAAGGAGCTGTGAAATATGAATTCTGTGCTTAACCACGCTGAACAGAAATTGCGAGCATAATGTAGCGTCGGGCGGGGTGACCGGGCCCGCCTCTTTAGGAGGGGTGATTCGGTCCACTCTAAATAAAATAAAAAATAATAAAAAAAAAAAAAAAAAAAATTTTCGCTCATTTTCTTGCACAACGCGGTAAGTACTACTATATTTTGATTAGATACATAAATTTAATTCTAGAAAGTTTTTATATTTTAAAAAGAATGTTATTGTTATACATTAAGTTTTTAGAGTATAAACATTTGATAAATAATATGAGTTTTTTTAACTTTGTATATAAAATATGAATATATTTATTTACAGGTGATTTTTTAATTTATTTTTTTAGTGTAAATATACACTCGAGTAATGTTAGCTTTAAAACCTAGGCAAAGTATAATTTTTGATCCAACGCAGTATTATGTGCAAAAACGGGCTAAACTTGAGTCCGATTCACCCTATGCCGTTAAAATTGATGGAGGGGTGGCTCGGAACACCATTGTTTTTCGTATTCGTAATTTTTACGTATTAATTATAATTTGACATTTTTATTACGTATTAATTTAATTTTAAATGTAATAAAAAAGTTACTTATATTAACCGAAGATATTTTTCTAAAAGCTCAAATTATAATAATAAAAAAAGACAATGATTTTTGAAAATACAAGTGATCAAAATTTTTTTATGGCTCGAGTCTCTATGGAAAACAGGGACTACACTTTATTTTTATATTCAGTTAATTTTATTATTAATCATTATATATTGACAATATTTTTATTTACTTAATTACTAATTTTAATATTATGATAATAATTATAATATAAGTAATAAAATTAAAATAATTAAAATTAGAAATATATACCGTTAAAAAGATCTAGAATTCTATAACAGATGGTTCCGAGTCTTCACCTCGCTTACTCAAAATGGTGCCGTTAGTACCGTGCTTCTTCAATCACACTTACCCTTCGCCACCTGAGTTACTCCAGTGATGGGTCTGACTTCTGCGTTTATGTTTCGCCAAATACTTTAAATAAACTTTTTTAATTATTCAAGATATACATGATATTTAAGGTTTTTTATTGTGAGTGATCTTAATGCGACCGACTATATGGGCCGAGTGCATTTACAAAAAATAAAAATTTACCCCCAAAGTGCAGGATTAGGGAGAGATAGCGGAGAACAGTGTGTGTCAATTTTAGCATTATCCTAAAGTGTGTTTCCACTGTCATCCTCCGCTCTCAGAGCGCTACATGAAAATATAGTTTCGATGTTCAATAACTTGCATTGGCATTTCTCATTCAATTTGTTGTATATGGAAATAGTTATTTATTTAGTATAAGAGAATTAATATTAATCACATCTACAATTTGAGACATACACTAACATATTGATTATTTTAGACAGGTTGTCTTCAAAAAACAATCTGTTAATAAATTAAAATTGTTAACAATATGGCGCTTAACTTCCTAGTCCTACCATCATATGAATAAGTTATGCTGGAAAATTACAAAGAAAAGAACAAGGGACTATAACTCACATTTACTAACATAGATATAAGTACAAAAACAAATCGATTTTAAATTATCTCTATATTCCAAGGAGCATAATTGGCTTAAATAGTATTTATGCAATTCCAATAAAATTTAATTGATGATATTGGTGAATAATCTTCTCAATCTAATTAATTTTTTCTCGCCAAAAGAATAGCCGAATAGATTGTAGTATTCAACACGGAGCTACTATACGTTCGCACTATCATTGATACCAGCGTGAGAACTGCATTGAATGTCATAAAGTTCTGCGTGAGGTGGCAAGTTTGACGTAAGTTGACTGTATATTTCGGACACATACAGCTGAGAACATTGTTATACATTTTTTAATTAATAATATATATATATAATTAATATAAGGCTAATATTAAAATATATATTATCATCAATAAAATAATAGGCGACACACATTTATAATTAAATTGTCTATAATTATTTATAATTAACTATATACATGAAATTAGCTTATAAAAAGATAATTTGTTTTTTTAAGGTTTATAAATTATACTAGCACTATGATTTTACTACTGTTTATATCTTAATGATATTATTGTTAAGATTAAACCTAAATCCATATAGATTATACTTATTATATATAATTTAGAATAAAATGTATATATTATTACTATATATAGTTACTCTAGTGCCATTACATAAAAAAAAACCACCTCATTTTTGTTACATCAAAAAAAAAAAGACTCTGTACTACTCAGTATTGATATGTATGTCTAGGAAAGCAAAATATTTGAGATGCATTACCATTACACTCACCGCGATCGATGTATCGATGAGTTAAAATAAAATTGTTATATATCTAAAATAATGTGGTTTCGTATAAGTTCAATTTTATATTTTTGAATTTTTGGGAAATTTTTTTAACATTTTAGACAATATAAAATTTCAAAAATTTTTCAAGCATTTTCCTGATGCGCGGATTTTTTGAAGACTTTTGTATCGTTCCGTAAATTGTATAATTCTGACAGTAAATTATATTATGAATATTGATATGTCGCATTCTCTCTGTTGGCCCCATCCTAAGAGCTTAAAAACAGCACCAACAAATTTTCGTGAATTTAATACAGAGCCGCTTTCCCCCACACATAATCACCTCCCCAAAAAACTGTATGAGATTGAAACTAAAAATAAAAACTAATTCCAAGATTAATTGATAAATTGTGCTGTATATCGCGCTATAGGGTTCGGGACTCTATCACAACAGCTGTATTGGTTGTTCTTAAATTTTTTCCTTGTTGTTCTTCCTACGTTTGAGTCGCGGTCCCAAAAACACCAAACCCCAAAAAGAACAAATGACAACATAGTATAAAAAACCACTTGTAGAAAAAAAAAAACATAATTATTTTCATATTTATTGATATATATATATATAATATTCATTATATATATTAGTATCCTATATTATCATATATATATATATAATATATATATATATAATTTAAGTATATATATATTATTTTAATGCAATTTTTAGTTTTAAATAATTATGATTATTCAAAATCGAAAGGTGTTAAATATATCCATTATATATCTGATATATATATAATATATATATTTATATATATAGTAGTATATATAATGAGTATATTTAATATATTATATAATATTTATATATATATTATAATATAAATTAATTAGTGATACACGTAGACACTAGATAAAACTTCAGTGTCTATAAATAATAGGCATATTTTTTTTTTAAATCGTCAAAATCTGTGGAAAATAGCAGAACACTTACTTTAACATTATATATTGAACACAATTTTAAGAATTTATTGAATAAATATTAAAACTCATTAATAATAATAAAATTAATAAATATAATAATAATAATAATAAAATAATTAAATATTAATATATTTTTAATTCGATATATAATATATTAATATATAATAATAATGTATAAAATATATATATATAATAGTAATATCCCATTAAGTAGAAATTAAAAATATAAACTTGATTGATCCAGTTGATTTATATATTGTTATAATTATGATTCTATACCTGTAATTTCCTATCTTAGCGTACCTTAATATAAATATTAATATTATTAGTAATATTAATTATTATAGTATTATAATTATATTAAAAACAACATTTATCGCTATGAGTGATGTTTGTTACATACGCATTGCCTTAATTGGTTGCTTTCTGATATGCGTTTCATATCCCCACTCAATACTCCAAGACAACCGTATATATACAGCATAACTTATACTCCACACCATCCACTTCTTTGCCTACTACAATAATAATATATATAAATCTTTTAGACAAATCCCTCACTGCCTAGAGAAGGAGGAGCTATCGTTAAGTGAAGAATAAATTTTGTCAACTATCTATTTGTCCTTGTCAGTGTAGTTAGATAATGAGCGATTTAAGGACGGTGGTAGTGTAAGGTTGGCTTGCACTACTACCTACATTATCTTTTTACCAGGATGCTTAATGCATTGCTCAGAGAAAAGGTCGTGATCGCAAATAGATAAGCTGCCTTCTTAATTCCTTACGGTACGAAAATGTATGAATGCTGTAATATGTAATATTGTAAACAGAATAAATTCGCGGAAATATAATGTGATAGGAGATGAGGAAGTGAATGTTATGAGATAATATTTAGATAAGGGCAAATTATTTTACTTTGCCTTCGCTTGTGACTATAAAATACACATGATGAAACAGGATAAACGGTGACACTAATGGAGTGGTGTGAGTGCTCGCACAAATTGTGTTTGTTTAACTATAGTGAGAAATGGAAATGAGAGGGTGATAGTGATAGAGATTTGCAATTCTGATGAGTGAGTATGGTAGAGAGCTATTGTAGATATTGTGTGTGTGAGTACTAAAGAGAGTTCTAAAGGTTAAATTTAATGAGTTTGAAAAGGTCAAAATTTGTATGTGTTTAGTGACATATATGATACCTATACTTGAGGGTATGTTAGAAAAAGATACGATTTTCTCATGTTAGATAATGCTGAATGTGATTAGTTTGGACTGGTGGAGGGATAAATAGGAGATTCACAGTTCATATTGCCACATATTACTGCCCCCATTCAATAAAGGATTTTTTTTTAACCAGTTGTCACCATCAATAACTCACGGACAGATGCACCTATTCAAGGAGGTTGGTAATATGTAACTCTCAAAAATAGATTCACCCTCACTATACCGCAAATTATACGCTCATAAATTGAGCACAGACGCAGGACTTAAAGTGAGGGAGATTAGAATTCATATAGTGAAAATAATTATACAGAAGATGGAAGAGAATTTCCACAAAACAAAGGTGGAGTGAAGAAAGAAAGGATGCACCACAGCAACACTAGCCTGAGTTTAGTGACTCAAAATATAAGCACAATACTTCAGTTGCGCAAGTAATACAGTATTAGCACCTTATTTGTGTGATATAACTCGAAGGTGTCGTAATAGGTTGTGTTGGAGTAATCGCGAGTGATATAAGTTCCCTAGTTCTCTGTATTCGTATTTTGTCCTGTTTCTTTCTGCTGGTATTACCTAGTTTATTTGGAGTCAGATGATTTAACTAAGCACGCAACATTCGCCTCGCTACAACGAGATTAGAGTGGGTTCAAAGATTTAGAAGACATGTAAGTAATACGATACATTGGATAAAGTGTGGTAAGCCTTTTTGCTGTCCTCGTAGTCGAACTCCTGTTTCTCAATTAAGCGGTGTGAAACCAGTATGCATAACACTATCACCCTCACAGCGCAGAATATGAGAGCAGTACTCCATACATGGGCCGGCATGGAGACCTTTGTTATAGCGGAGCAACTGGTGATGAAAAAAAGGGAGAAAAGTCTACAGCAGTCTAAAAAACAGAACTTACAATTTTCCTCATAAATGTAAGCCATTGAGCACTAGCAACCGTTGTGATGTGAGGATAATTCCAGACATTATTAATTAGTTCATCGTTAAGTGCAAGGATTAATTAATATTAGTCAAAACAATAGGATGAGTACAGAGATAACCGTCGTAATAATAATAATAGAATCATGGAAGGCTATTTGGAGAAAATGAATGATTTGTGATAATTTTGTTTAAGAAGAAGAGAAGAAAAAGTTATTTAATATTACATCGAGCGAGAAAAAAATCTGAAAGATTAAGATCGAGACGCAGCAATACTCTCTATCAGGAAGAGTAAATAGTTGGAGATAGAATTTAGAGAAATTATGTGAAGATATTAAAGACTGTAAGGGTCGAGTCTATGCGAGGAATAAACGGAGTTGATAGAGTTTTAGTTAGGCTGAACAGGTGGAGAAGATCATTAATGAAAAGTAGGAATACAAAGTGAAGAGTAATTTAAGTACAGTAACACACTGTATGACACACACAGATTTGAAACAGAAAAGAAGATAGAAGAATCGCTCCCATCCAACAAGAGAGTGAGTTCCGAAGCGATCTCTCTGAAAGAAAAGCCTAGCGTATATATTATGAACACTTTAAAAGTATTAGAATACAAAGTGAGAAGGAGAAACCAAAGGGGGGAGCTTGGAGAGCCACTGTGATGAACGACTGCATTACATAACTCACGGGAATAACATAAATGCACTATTGAGGTATATTTTACAAGCGTAACCTCTTGCTCAAGTAAATTCCCTGTAATATCGCAGAAAAACCTATAAAATTGGATGGAAAATAGTGGAGAATGAGAAATTTGTATATCGCGAATCAGCTCAAGACTCGTGCAACAAAGAGAGCTTCACACACGTAACGAGCAATAGACAGGAAGTGTGAGTAATTCCATATAGATCTACCACGCATGGTGAGTTAGAGCATGGGTGTGTCAAAGAATATAGATCACGGAAATATCCAAGTGAAGAGCTATCAGGGGGATGCGCATAGTTAGATAATAAGAATCATAGGAAGCGGCTTTCCTTTGTTTCGAGGAGGAAGATGAGTTGGTTGGCGACATGCTGAGAGCTTCCCTATATCTCTGAGGGCACGCGGAAAAATCTAGGTAAAATGAGACCATATGAGAAAGTTATAGTTAGGCGAGGGGCCGAAGAGAATAGCCTTTTCTTCAGTTGGAGAATTAGCAACACAATTGATCAGATCGACACTTATGAGGAGGAGGTATACAAAGGCTGATTTATACAGAAGTGTCTAGAGATGACAAGATTTTGTCACTTAGTCAGGAGAACCAACGGGCGTTTGCGCACTTTCCTGTAATGATGAAAGAACACAGACACTCTGTGCTACTGTCGTATAAAGAGTATCACTGCAACGAATTTCCTTAGCTGACCATGAAAAATAAGCGAGAGTCGGAAGGATTACATGAAGGAATTATGATATTGGATAGGAGAAACGAGAAATTTTCTCGAACACCCAAGTAGCAGGGCACTTAGTCGTCGTAGCCTGAATGGACGCAGAGAATAAAAAGCACAAGGATATAAGGAGTGAACCATGGATTATGAGAGAACGAAAGAAAGATTTATTTAAGAGGAATGAAAATGGGGGAAAAGAAAATTTAGCACTGAGAAAGGAATGAAACCATACTCAGTAACCCATAAAAACGATTAGAGAGGCTCCCTCCTAATCTTATTAAAATATTCTATTATATTCACATCTATTCATTGATCTCCTGGTTAATGAGGTACGCTCCAATAATGACTATCTATCTGCAAAACTGGAAACCTTACATTTAATATTAGTCCCGGTCAATAATATTTTTACATAGTATCTTATGTATGGAACAGTCCCGGAAATGACAGCTACTTAAAAATTCTGTTACTGGATCCACATAACTCAGGTCCTCCTCTGATTCCATTAATAAAGATATCTTTTTCTATTTTCCATCTGATTAATTCATTAAAATTATTTATATTATTGATTTATTTATAATATTATTAATATTTATAATTATTATTTAATATATTATAATTATTATTTAATTTGAAGACTTAAGGATCAAAAATTTTGATCGTCATAATAATATAATTTCAGGGAGTTATTTGACCCCTCACTGACTCTCCGTAAACTATCATGACCATTATATTTATAATATATATATATTATAATTAAGTAATTATATATTAGTTATTACTATATATATATATCAATATCATATATTATATTAAATATAAATAGTATTTTTAATATAGTATTATAAATTTAATTTATAGATTATATAAAATACTATATATAATATATATATTATATATATACTATATATTATATGATTAAAATATTTAAATATATAATAACTACCGCATCACAAACTGAAAAATCCCGAACATACGGTATTTTTTGATACCGCCCGCGCTGAGATTCCGTCCAAGAAAAGATATTTCTCACACATGTACATGAGCCTCAAGGAGAAGCTTCGTCTCTTCAGAGAAGCTTTCCTCTCTGGAACTGTAATGTTGTTTACGATATACGAATGGAGAGGAAGTTTGATGAATCTCTTATTTTGTGAGTAGTACGTATATTGAAGAATCTCTTAGTACTGGGGAAAGCGTGACTAACATTTTCGTGTTAAGCGTATCTTCTGACGAAGTTACGTATACTAATACCTTATACTGAGCGCTCACTTACTTGCTTATGAATTACTCACAACAACTTCCAAATGATATTCAATAGATATTACATAAATATCAAAACAATAACGAGATATTGGAGATTAACTTAATTCCTCAAAAGCCAAGTAAAATATATACATACCTCAAGTATCGTCAATATTCATCAAGTCTTCCGGCAACAAATTTGAGGCGTGGAATAACTTACATACCAATCCTTCTTTGTTACATCAAATTCAGTTTATTGACTACATTTACTCAAATTTCAACAATGATCGGCAGTGCTTTTTGGGGGCCTTGCACTCACTCTGCTGCTATTGAAATAGAAAGAAGATACACCTCTTAATGAGCGTCTGGAAAAAATAAAGTAATATGAAAAGAAAGAAAAATAAATATTTAATTTGTGAGACCAGGTTATATTAATTAAAAGATAATATATCTCTATCTCAAAATGCAAGTAATTATGTAATATAACAAATAATTTTAGTGGATTAGATAATAAAATATATTAAATATAATGTGTATATTAAATGCATACTGCATCGGTGGGGCGCATAGCAAAAAAAAATGGATGAATGAAATAGTATAAGTATGTCAATAAATAATGAAAAATAAAAATACAAACTATTATAGATATAAAAAATAATAAAAAAAATCCTTTATTTGTACAAATGACTTGGCTTTCAATATCTTTGAAGTATTGATTCTTATATATTTTATTATCAGAAAATTTTTAATGACCTGTATATAAGACTTCTTTATTATCCTTGGTATCTAAGGAGTTGATTAATTTGTTTATTTTCCTTTTTTTTTTTTACTCAGGATTCGATAAATTTATAGATTGTAAAAAATTTAATCTACAGATAAAAGTAGAGATAATTATTGTTGATAATAATGATATTAGATAGATAATTCATAATTTTATAATTACGTGAATATAAAGGAGTTAATAACTTTCTATTTTTTTATTTATGGACGTCTATCTATCTGTATTAGCATTAAATTGTAGTAATTTTTAATGGTTTTAATGGTATTGAGTCCTGGTGAACTAAACTTTAAACTTTTTAAATGTTTTGGTTTTTGTTACATTTTATATATATCATTTATTATATCGTGTTTGACAGTTTTGGAAACTAAAGAATTTTTAAGATCTTTATTTTTATATTTTACAAAAACTTTAATCATTTATGTTTTATAAGGAAGTGGGAGAGTTTCATTTTGAGTTTTGGTGTGGTCTAAATAAAATTATTATGGGTGTTTTTCCTTAAAGTTATATCATAGGTTTCTCTATTGGGCATCTATCAATACTGAGATATAATGCATATAAGAAATTCTACTCAAAGTTAGTAATTTTTCTGTAGTTAAGTTATATATACAGAATCGATTATAGAGATATTTATATTATGATATCTCTTAAATTTGCTATATAATGATTTCTATGTGATATTTCAGGCTGCTTCTTATTGTATAATTGAGTTAAGTTAGAATCTATACTTTTTAATGAGATTTTTTAGTATATGTAGTTAAACAAAATTGGAGCTCTTAAAATCGTGTATTAATTTTTTTGCTTTTTAGATTAATCTCACAGATAAGAATTACGTGTTTTAGGATAATTTTATTATCACTATTTATTTGTGGTAAAGGAGACATCCTGTTATATGTGCTTCTCAATTAATTTATACTAGTAAGTAAATCAATGGCGACCTTGAGAGGAACTCAGCTCCATATAGAGTTATTTTTTTTATTGGATAGACGTTATGCGCTGCTGTATGGTAATTGGAGATATCATTGCACTTAACCATATTTTCTATCCAGCCAACCATCAGGATAAGCATTTACTATAGCGAAAGAGAAAATCTGCAGTTACAATTTTGGATGACATTCAACAAAAATATTAGATAGAGTGCCGCTTCGTCTATAAACGAAATCTCCTTTTCATGCTCACCCAAAGACATGCACAGCGAAGTTTGTATATTTAATATTTTATTAAATGATTCAGATAATCTAATATAAACGTCTGTTTTTCCTGTATGATACTATCTTAATATATATTATATAATCTTACCTTTAACCCATAGGTTTTCATCAGAGTTAAGCTTGAATCTTACAAATACTTTGTTTTGATTTAATATTTTTAATTTAAATTAATTGCAATTTTATCAATAAACTTCTTATTATCTATTCATTCTTTTTCTTGTTCAAAGAATCAAAAATCAAAATATCTTAAATAATTATCCCTGTTAATTATACTATATTATTATTATCTAATTATAATAAAATTATTAATATTTAATAATTATTGCTATTAATTTAAAACAAAAAAAACAATCTATAGTACTCTACTTTATAGGAAATAAAGGCAATGTATCCTTAAAGTGAGTTTTAAATAACGTTCGGCGTCCTTCATAATGTAGAGATCATTACTTATATAATTTTAATATTTTTTCATACCTCTATCTCATCTCTATAAGTAGGTAAGGTAACTTTCTTAATCTCATCTTCGAGTATTTCCTTCAGTTTATAATTATCTGTTGGGGTGATAGGTAAAACTAGAGACATAGATGAAATCGCTGTCTCGCATCCTCCCACACAACGCGTCAATTGCCGAGTATTGTCTGCACAAAGGGTGAAAATGCTTTCTCTCTGCATATAAGAAATTTAATTTCTTTAACTTCATTAATTTCTCCAAATTATATAGTAATTTTTCATTGTCATAGAAAGTTTGTCTATGTTAATCTTAATTGCTTTTAACTTTGTCCTTTGTAGCTGTGTCGTGCCTTTAAAGCTTTCTATTTAATAACTCGGAAAATGAGCGTATAGTGCGATAAGCTCTCGTAAAGCGAGCCACGCTGTCTGCGAGCACTTTCCAAAGAGATATGTTAAAGAGAATTAGGAGCGAGTATTGCTATCTCTTTCGACGTATATGCGCCGGTTAACCGTATTGATAAAGAAAAGGGTAAATTTAAATTCTGTCTCCAAGATGCTTTCGAGAGAGAACCTTCAAAGTGATAACTACGTCAGGAAAGAAACTTGCATGAGTATCTGTCTTGCATATATTGTTTTTTATGTGGTCCATAGGAGGATATGTGTTTCGCGTTCTTCTTTCGCGCGGACTAAAGGTAATTTTAAATCGCCCACTATTTCGCGTTTGAAATACTGCGTGAAGTGCACATTCCTGTCAAAAAAGGTTGTTTGTCAGTGGTAACTTGAATTTCCCCTTCAAATTTTCTGAGGGTATAAGGCTCTGCATGGACTCTAAACGGAATTCGCGGGTCTTAGCCTCCTCCTCGTAATCAAATCAAGAGAGGTGTCGGCTCTATTTGCTTAATGATCATTATCACCTTGTTCTTTGTGTATCTCCTGATTGAGATTAAATTACGCTTAGCGAGATCCTTAAGTACTTATCTATATCGTCTAACTGCCTACTCCTATTTCTATTTAACCTTATTTTTGTCCTTGAACCTCTATAAGATTAATCTAATTTTCCACTGTTCTTTAACAGTAATCCTTAAGACAAATTTTCTTAATGGTTGGCTAAAATTCCCTCATACAAAGTTTAACGTAAAAATTCCTACAAATGTTAGTCAAGTACTTATGACTACATACTCGTACAGTCATCCATGAGTCAAATCATGCTACGATGGTCATCATGTTCAGTGAATGGTACTTCCCTTCTTCGTTTCGAAAAATTTCTTCACTTCTAGTGATGATAACATATATTACACGCTGATCAACATATGAGGTTATCGATTTAACATGTATTAAAACGCTTTGAGGGATTTTTGTGATTCTTTATGTATTATGGTCGAGGTGATTAATGATATAGTAATCATTAAATAAGCAGAGAGAGAACAATTTATTCCTAATTATCTTATACTGACTAGTGATGGATGAGCTCCGATATTGTGAGGAATGCACTTCTGTGAACTTATATGTTAGCGTAGGTGAACACTTGGTATGATCTTCACAATGGATATGCGATTACATTCGTCAATAATGGCCAGTATATCTCCGGTTGGGTGTAATTTAGCGTTTGAGCTCGTCAGAATTTTCTATAGGGGAAATGAAGCTTTAATCTCCACCTTGCATAGATGGTTAGATTTCCACTCAAGGAAAGACATAAATCTCGTCGTGACTAGGTACAAATTCATCCTCCAAGAGGGGTCAGAGGAGGAAGTACCGACCGTAGACGAGTAAGGTTCAATGACACAGAGCTCCTCAAGTTTAGTATATGAGTCATATTTACAAAACATGTGAGTATGAGCTATTAGTCTCTTTGCATCGTGTGAATAGGATGAAATTAGTAAGAGACACCAATAAAATCTGGGACGAAACTTCTTTCATGCTCACTTTTATTTGAGTGTTTCTTAGTGGACATTCACTAGGCCAAGAGGTACTGAGCAATAATGGATAGCGGATTTAGCCGCGCTTCGCAATGCCCACGCTGCCTATTGGAGCATGCTTAGTCATAGGAGTAGTACAGCTATATATGTTTTTCAATCCTGTTGTCGTTATACAAGATCTTCAAACCTCTGTGCCTCTCCTATAGGAATTCTCTTGCCTGTTGCTCAATTTGAGATAGCATCGTTCTCGTGGTTACATTTTTTGTAAAAATGGCAATAACTATTCGATGTATGCGCACCTAAGTCGTGAGCGATTGTTAGATCTCATTGTTTATTCTGCAAAGAGTGAATAACTGCCAGTACACGAGGTTCACTTTTTTGTAAAATGTTGACCTCAGTCGCCATCAACGTAAGGCATAAGTGTAGTCTAGTGGCCCCCTCTGGGATTGTAACAGGACAATTGTTTACCTCTAGATCCATCGCCCCCAAATTGGTCAAAAGTGTTCTTGTATAAGTGATTTATTTTTTAAGTGTGGGTGGAATACGTACAGAGAAGTATGTAGGAGATCGTCTACTCTACTCGACTGACACTTAATATACAGGTTTGGTGGCCGACCAGTATCCTCTACCATGGATTGGTCTGTCTATCGTAGGTATCGAATCACACCTTTCCACTTTATATAAAAGACGATATGTACACTCTCTGTTGCAATTTGTCTATGTGCGGTCGTAATTACTACATCCAATGTGAATTTTTATGGCTCATATCTAGCTCCAACATATATTAGTGTGGGAGCATGCATCAGGGAATGCAAAACTCTCACCAGGTGGAAGAACCTCTCGACGTACAATAATGGTGCACCCAATTCTATAAACTATATACTTAGAATTCTACGTATACACGTGGCAAAAATAAGGGTTTATTCGAGTGGGCCCACTTTTGAGGGCAGATTCTTCTTTGTAAAATATATCCGCTCTTGTCTAAGCGTCTTAATATATAATTGTCTTTCTTATGAGTAAACTTCGTCAACATCGATTATCTAGTGGAGTCAATTTTCTCTAAGGAATCGTTCATAATCCTAGATCTATTACTTCATTTTTTGTGGAGCGAAAGATAACTCTCTCTCAATATTCTTATTCTACTCTCCCCACTGTTGCAATTTTGTGGGTATTTGAGTTGAAGTAGCATGTTTTTCCTAGAATAGATGTCCGCGTAGGATTCCGTCTCTCTGCAGAAGCTCCCTTTTCCTTTTCCATCTACCTAATAAGCAATATATACACAAATCCGCGCTCCACGTCTCACTCAGGAGCATATACTTCAGCGGGGTTTATCCCGATAACGTAAAAGGCTGGCCTGTTTCTGTACTCCTTTTATAATTCATTGTGCTCGATTTGCTGCGGATACTTTGCTATACCTCCTAAAAGAATTATAGTTTGCGAAATCTCTCTCCTAGACATACACTACATAGCACGATATATAAGGCGAAATCCTATTCCGAACTGCAACGCGTTCGTATCTGTCCGCCATAGAGATGGACGCCCTCGCCTTGAAACCATAATAATGGTTGCAAAATCAATTATTGTGGCAAAAGGGCCATTATCGTGCTTGTGATGCTCATGGTGAGAAGCTTGATCCCAATTTGTCTCAGACAGAAGCTCGAGTGTACATCATGCTCTTGAGCTACTTTTGTTCTAGCATCTCTCCTAAGCTGGTAATTATAAGCCATACTCACCCCTATTTTCAACAAGTTCTTTAACCACTCCTTCTGTCCTTCATAGAATGGGTTGTATGTTTCATTCGTACACATAACCAAACTGTCAACTTGATGTTCAATGCTTGAATCATAACGGAATCTACCTCTGTTCCACTCGCTAGTAATTTTTTACTTCAGAAAACTCTGCCCCTCGCGCGAGGGTTGGACTGTGATTTAATCCGCATAGAATCTCTTTTCTCTGCTCATAAGCCAAGATGTATATTTCTACTCTTTCGAGGTTGGAGTCAGAGATCACGAGGCATCAGCCTACAATATTTTTTCTGTCCGGTTATCTTTATACTCTCCGGATTTAACTGTTGCATGGTAATCTATGTCAATCTTTGACATTAACGTTCTGGTCAAGCGGTGCGAGTCTACACGTGCGTTTTATCTCAATGGGCACTAATGCTATTCTAAAAACTTAATATTATTCCTACTCTCAATCAACGATCTCCCTCTCAGCTTTGTTATCCTTTCCCAACTCTGTTTTTTCACTCTTATGCCAAAAAGTGTGGATTCGATGATTAGTGGTAAATTTGGTGCAGCACCTTCTTTTTATTCTATAAAGAAATAGGTTTATATTGCTTCACAGACCATCTCGTATCCTTTGAGAGAGTGCACTGCTACTTCCTCTTTGTCTATAGTTTGTACCTCTTACTAAGAGTTGGCGTCGCTTTTCCGTCCTCTTCAGCTTTTCCGATTCTTACTTTTGCTTTACATTACTCGTTGTGGAGATGAAATGCAGTAAGGGACGCTTCTTGACTCTGGTATGGTTTGGAAGATCTTGGTGTAAACGGAGCGATGGGCGCTCCTGCCGGTCACAGTAAACCCCGATACTGATGTGAAATCACTATCATTCAACAATAGTAGACGGGTTTCGCTTTTTTTTAAATGAACTTCGTAACTCGTGAGATATCGCACACATGACTGTGGCCAGTACTTGCGCTGTCACCATCTCATGCAAAATGACTTTCTTCTCAACGCCTCAAAGGCGCCCTGACACGATTCGGTCCATTTTAGAGTCTTACTACTCAACATGCTTCAAACAGTGCTTGGAGCTATTTCTGAGCAAATTTTGAGATGATTGTGATCGCCCTTTACGAGGAATATTAATTCCACGATGGCATGCAATTCGACCTCTGTGAAATTTTCACTGCACTGGTTAAATGTTGAGCTATCTAAACACTATGCAATCGCGTTCTGTGACAATCTACAACTCACTTGCAAGTATGGATTTTCACATAAGGGAAGGATCATATCTCCGTTGTCAGATAGTGAGTGAACCCAAATCTGAACTCTCTTTCTTAGTAGAGTTTATAGTTTTTTGCTGGTTTTATTTTTGACTCCTGTTTCTTCAAAAATGGTGAGTAATTGCTAACCTTATTGGCTATAGGTCTCCCAGATCCAATGACTGCATCACAATACGTTTCATGTATATAGTTAGGATCATCATTGCCAGATTTCATGTTGTCATCTCGTGGCTCGATGGGTATATGTGCCAGAGCATATCTCATCCCTCGTTGAACGAAGTGGGTCAAGGCCGTTCTTTACTCAAAAGGCATGCGCAAGAAATTCCCAATGGGGATATCTAATGTGAATCGTGGTGTAAGCCGTGTTTTTCGATGCTGTGGTCTCCTCCATTCCACCTGCATAGTTGGCCCTTATCTAAATGCATAGACTTTCCTCACCCTCTGGTTAATGTTAGAATATAAAGTTTCATGCGTGGAGGCTACACATAACGTATTCTCAATTTCAGATTTGGCATAGAAACATCTCCCTTCTCGTTGATATATTAGATTCCGTAGTTTACTGTAGTGTTCTCGATCAATCGCCATCTAGATCTGATGAGACGCAGGTGGCGTTTCCACATTTCTAGATGGGTAAGCGGCGGTGCTCGCAGTTATGGAGAGCTCTCTTGGCACCCGCTGGAGTGATTCCTGCTTCATTTTCCAATTTTAATACAATTCTGTCGGCGATTTAACTCTGAAAGATGTTTAGGGAGCCTGTTGTAAGCACTCTCTCTGACTAGGTACATGAAGACTGCATAATAAACCTGGAGCAGTTCAGGGTCTCGATCTTACACTGTATATAAATAACCATTTTGTGCAGTCCTACACTACAAAGACTCCTCTTATATACTTGCGAGACATGACTCATATCTGCATGGCGAGAACGCTAACGTGTGGCGCAAGCACATTTCAATTCTCAATCTACTAGTTTCTTTTGATTCCGCTGTCAATTCTGGCCTCACTCCGTTTAATCTAAAAGCGGCTTGGTAATATAGATATTTTTTCAGGATTACTCGAAATACTTTCAATCTGAGGGACTGTCGCTACACGGATGCCCTGTCAAGTTTCGACGGTTGGAGTTGACCTCACATTTCACAGTGGATCGTCCACGCGTAATATACCCCCTTGTCCTATCTTGTCCTACAATTGTTACCCTTTTCTCAATCTCAGTAATAGTCCCGCCGTTTCACACATTGTTTTGTAATATTAT